>WJFB01003446.1:0-13192 GCA_009870185.1 Pygmarrhopalites habei | reverse complement strand
TCATAGTTCCTCACACACACTGGCCGGGCAGGGCATGCATGTTCCCAGGGAGAAACATGCATTTTTTCTAGCTATACTCCACCATCTATCCCTTTCCCCCTTCTCCACACACACACACACTCATTTTGATACAGAGTATATATGTATAATCATCCACGTAATTATCCAATCAAGATGAAATTCTGCCAAAGAAAATGGAGAATGTAGAGGCAAATCTTGGACTAATCTCGGTCCATCTACTTTCGTCGTGTACAGTCGTTTGTGTTGTGTGTACGAACGGAATATGGGTCAACCAGCATTTCTCTCTCTCTCTCTCTCTCCTTGCAAAAATATTTCCTACTGAAAATATAAATACTGTGAATAAAAAGGAGCTGTACATCCACATGGTTACTAAAATACCATTTTCATTTTGATTGTTTCAAGTTTACGAAACGTGGAACATTTCGACAGGAATGGAATGATTTTTAAAAATTGACGTTTTGTAATTAATTAATAGAAAAGCAAAAAAACTTGATTTTTGAATGTCGTTTGATTATTCGTTAATGAGGGATAAAAGGGAGTCATGAAGTTCGTGTATGGACAACCTCCGTCCAGTCTCCACACGACAAGTCTTCAATTAAAATGTCAAGGGCATCCGAGGAAAATTGGGAGAAAATGTGTGCAAATGAGGAAAATTTTGTCAGGGACAAAAAGAATTGTAGAGCATATCAAGTCTTTGGACTGGCTTCGACCGCTCAACAAAGAGGTAACAAACAACTTTCTCTCACTTTCTCTCTCTCACTTGTCCAACAAAATGACTCACGACGAAACTTTCATTATCATTGGATTTTTTGACAAAAAGAGAGCTTATCGTGTACAAAAATGTGTGGTGGACTGGAAAATAGAGAATCTAGATTTTCTGAAGACGGCTCTGCTCGTTGAGAACAATGGACAGTGTCCGAATCCAGGTCATGTCATGTCATTCTGTACAGAGACGTTCACCGTGGGGAAAGAGTTGGGTCGGGAGTCGACATGGTAAGGTTCAAGAAATTGACTCCTCATTGATTATTAAAATAATGATTAAGTGGAAAGGTACTTGAGATTTATTTCGTTTATTATTTATCATGGGTGGGGGATTGTTGTTGTGAAGGCACACACACTCATGTCTATCATATGATATGATAGGTACTTGAACTTTAGATGGGAGAGCTCTAGGAAGGGCCAGGGGAAGAACCACGTCTCCGTCCTACTCTTCTTGAAGGGACACAGAGGAACGCCGTGCAAATCCATTACAGTTTCATTTCTAATTCATGCTGTGGACGTGGACGAGGAGATATTCCTGTCGAAACGTGATTTACCCTCATCTCAAATCAAATTATCTTTGGATCAATATTATATTTGTTCCTCCCAAGACATTCCTTCTCTCCATTCTATACATTACAGTACACACGTCCTTATATACTATTTGATCCATGCAATGTGTAGACTTGACCGATGTACAGTTCACAATAAAACCGAGGAACGGCTCGATCCAGGATCCCCACCACAAGGATCAAGGTCATGGTTTCTTTGACCTCCTGTCTCACTCGGATCTCATTTCTCCCATCAATAATCTCATTTCTCCACTCAATTCTTCCCTCCATCTCCGTCTCGAACTGTACTTGACCTCTGACAAGCCCTTCCTTGTCCCCTTCGAACCACTCTTAAATCTCGTGGAGTCTCACAACTACCCCAATTGTCTACGGATTATGAAGACAGAGACTGGGCTTCTTCATCCCACTCCAGACTCCCTCGAAATCCTGTCCCAGACTCGGTCTCTCCATGTCCACCCGAAATATTTGACAGGTGATATTTTGACCATCAATACTCGTTTTCCTTCATTTTAAAATTTTGGATTTTTTAAAAAAGGGATTCCCAAATTGCGTGAGCTACTGCAAGAGGAGAAAGAGGATGGTTCCCTGGGTCTTCTGCATCTGGAGGAATTCTCAGATAAGGCAGTAGTCGCCCTCCTCTCTTTTCTCGTGGGTAATTACACAAAATTCCACGGGGATTTGAAGACAGTCTTGAAAATTTTGCAAGTTGGACAATTCTGCAACATCCCTCGTCTTCTCCATGACACGTGGGTGAATGCACTCGTCATCCTCAGTCTAGAGACTCTACCTCAACTTGCTGTCCTCGCCTTCCACTCCCCACCACCCAATTTTGTTGTCAACTATATCCACATCCTCATCCTTAAGTAAACAAACTTTCTCCTTTTCATTTCATTTATTCATTACACTTATTCATTACACTTCCACGAACTAATTGCAATTCATATTTGTGTGAACAAAAGTTACATATCCGAACTGAGACAGACACCACAACTTTACTACTGGGTGACCCAGTCTCCTCATGCATTCTCAGCCATTTTCCTCCAGGCTGAAAAGGACTGGGCTGAACAGGACCAGTCAAACTCTGGACAACTCAAAGGTGAATTCTATTCCTTGGAACATTTCAGACTGACTACAATGGATGAGAACCATTCAACTAATTTGCATGTCCAAGAAGTTGCTGTGGGAGACGGAATGGGGGTCAGAAATGATGGTGAAAGTAGCGAGTACATCTTGTCAGAAGATTGTAACGAGGATAAAGATGAGGATGATCACGAAGACCATTGTCCATGTTCAGACTGTCGACGGATCCAAATATTTTCTCGTGAGAGACTTGCCATCCATTATGAAGCCAAGGTGACTAATTGGAATGACTCGTGTTCAAAATAAAATAGATTCAGAATGAAATGTTGACGTCTGATGAAGCTCATCAAAGATTGATAGTGATTTTCACGTTGGTAGAACGAGGATGAGGGATGAGGATGAGAGGAGGTGAGTAGCTAATTGAAGATTAATGTAGGGAGTAGAGCAGCCATTGGATGGATGGATGTATGTAAATTTAGGTTGAGGAGTGACTGGTCGTATTAATAGACAGTCTTCTCCAAAGTTGGACAAGTTTGTCTCCATGCTATCCGACTGTACATAAAGATATTAAATCTATACTCCTTCCATTCCCCTGCCAACACAACACAAAAGCCATGGATGGGAAGGAGGAGGACAACTAACAAGGGAAACAAACTGGGGAGGAGGAGGAGGAAGAAGAGCTCCACTAATTAATTACCAATTAAGCGTCAAACATGTACTCTACATGACGTCTCTTCCTGTCTTTTCCTCCTCCTTTGTTGTCTACAGCCTGAATGCATTCGCCTCCGATCCCTACCTCAATTTACCTACTAGCATCCTACTTTGGGAGGAAGGTGGGAGAGGGAGAGGAAGCTGAAAGACACACACAAGTTTTTTTCTCCGTCCCTTCCCTCACTTTCTTTGCCTTTACTCCGCTTTGACTCTTAAAGCCAGTCGACACAACTTTTGTTCAATGTTGACTCCTCCTCATCTAAGCATCTAAGGATGGGAGGGGAGGTAGACAGGATGCCAAGGTATTTTGAGGGAAAGATTGTAAAAAAGTTCTTTTTTCGTTGTTATGGCATGACATGACTTGCTATATCTTGTAGTATGCCAAAATTCCTTCAAAATGAAAACATGGACAATTTGAAGAGAGCTGTTATGGGGGAGTGAAAGTGGGGAAGTGACGGCTTGGTTAAATTTACTCACTCTCTCTCTATCTCTTGAATGCTGGGGAATGTAGTCCTCCAAGTCTGTGAAACAATCAAGTAGGAGACTAGTAGAAGATGATGATGTAGGGAGGATGAGAGAGTGGTGAAAAGTTTAAAGTAGATACAGTTGAGGAGGGAGCACGGAGTCTCCACAATACGTCTCTCTCTCCCTCCTTCTTTAGGATAGGATAGAATGGGATGGGATGGGAGTGGAATGAGGGAGAGATGCTCTTTTCCTTTCAATTTCCTTCCTTCTAATAAAGATTTATGAGGAAAGACTCGTGATAGTAATGATTTACGAAGCATTTCGATTAACTACGCTTTTTCTTGTCACTTGCAAAATCTACCATCACCACAGCAAAGCCTATTACACGGAAGGGACGTTGACAGAATTCCTTTTGTACTCACTCCTTCGGAGAAGGGTAGGTAGAGGAGAGAAGGAGAGGAGCATACGGCAGTGAGGGAAAACCCAACCTCGAGTCCTCCTCCGGAGTCTATAAAAGAGCGCGCCGCGTAAATTAGAGCAATTCCTCATCTCCACTCCCTCCCCATACAAATTATAGACTAGGATCATGCATCAAGTTTTTAATTAATTTCCATTAGGGACCATCATTAAATGGAACCTTCCGTGGATCCACTTCCTCCCCCGGATTCAAAATCAATCTAAAATAATAGCCACTTATGATCATAAACAATATTTCAAATATTCACAGAGTCTTCTCAGAGAGAGAGAGGAGGAAGAAAGCGAGAAGAAGAGCAGAGAAAGTGGAAGGAGGGGAAGAGAAAGAGATACAGAAAAAAACACACAGTCAGATTGCATTGTTTGGGAATGTAGGACTCTGGCTGTGGCAGGCATACACAAGTAAATAATAAATGAGTCTCCCTCCTTCCACCTCGACTCTCAGCCAGGGAGGAGCTGCACATAGTCAACGACAATGGCAAAGGGAAAGGCCCAAGAGAAACGCGAGAGATGAAACTTTGAATTTTTTGTGTACATTAAACTCCAGCCAGACACACACACACGGAGAAAGTCCTAACGCTCCCCCCTGCACAGTGTACAGTGTGTACAATGGAGAAAGTGGATGGAGTGGAGGCCGCCATGCCAAAGGGAAATAAGTTGGGAGCTGGTGCTTAAACACTATAAAATAATATTATAAATTACTTGGGTGGAACCATCAGAATCATCAGAATTATGTTTCTCCCAAGCTTTCTCTCTTTCCCTTTCCCTCCAAACACCAACACAAAAACAAAACTTCTCTCTATTTTGCAAAATTATGACTTGGGATCGGCTCTATTGCCGCCACCATTTCCCCCCCTCAAAATTGCAACTTATGAATTCATGGGCGCACAAAGCAATGAGCGGTCACACTCTAATAAACTTGTCTCAATTCATAAATTCCGGCCCTCATTCTCACCCCCTCCACCTTTTTATAAAACAAAACAGTTTCCTCCTTCATCCACAACACAGCAAATTAGCATTTGCTGAATTGTCACTTCTTCCTCCCTCCGTCCAGTCCTCCCCAATTCAATTACTCCATTTTATTGTGGGTTTCATAATTTTGAAAAAAACAATGTCCTTTTCAAGCTTTTGTTTCTCAGCACAAATTTAGGAGAGGAGGAGCCCCTCTTTTCCCCTCCTTTTTAATGACGAGGAATAATGATGACTGGGAAACAGACTCTTACTTTCTCCTCCCAGGCTGGCTTAACAAATCTTGACAGAGGGAATACGATCATTGCACACACGCAGGAATGGAATTAAAATATAGGGAAAGCAGAGTTGTGATTCTGGTTTTGAGGTTTTCCGGCTCCAGACTTTTGGGTGAAAGTTTAAAAGGGAGGGAGAATTGGAAGAAAGCAGATGGAATGGTTTGAGCAAAAAACGAGAAAGAACAAGAAACCTCATTAGTGTTCCAACGATGTCTCTGGCTCGGAAAATGATCAGCCCGGATTAATCCCTCCAGATTTTCGGGTAACTTGATGGCCGGCGCTGAAACTCCCGTCTCACCTGGAAAAAAATATAGAACAGACAGTCATCAATTAGTCGTCAACATTGTGTATTCCATAAATAACTGCATCGCGCATCATGAGGTGGCCCTTCCCCCTAACATAACTCGAATTTAATTACTTTAATTATTAGTGTCTGTGTGGAGGACACATTATTCACTCAATCATGTAATGAATCCTCCATTATTCCGGATTTGTTTTTCTCGGATCCATTTGTCAGAGGATATTCAAAAATCTCATTCGAGTAAATGTTGCCCAGTTTTGAAGGGGAGGCAGGGACAAAAGCTTGGAGAGAATGATAATCCTTCCAGTTCATTTTTAGCCCAAAGGTCATTTTTAGCCTCCATGAGACTCCAGAGTCGGAGAGAGTGGAGAGTGTACTACATTTAATTAATTAACCTACAATTCATCATCCACCGAACAAAAGACTTGATGAAAACACAGAGTTTTACGCTCCCTCCGTGCAACTCGTAATGTGCAACTCGAAGACAAAAGAGTTGCGCAAAAACAAGGGAAATCCTTCTCGACCTTTCCCTAATTATTGTCCCATAACTTTCTCCAAGGCAGAAAAAAAAATCCATCCTGAAATTCCTTTTTCATACATGTACAAATAAGATGACAATTTGGGAGTGACGAGTTTCTCCCCCCAGGAAAGTGTAAATGTTAAATCCTTTGTCACTTTTGTCTGGAAAAAATGGAAAGAGGAAAATTAACTGCCCGTCAAAATATTTGCGTTTCATAAATGTGTCAAATATCTCATTTCAAATGTCTCCACTTCAAGTTTCTCTTATTAATAATAAATAAAATTCTCGATTATGACACTACGTGAAGTCTTTTTAACTCGTCTTTTTTTCCCCTCTTAATTTTCAAAATCCGGGGGGAGGAAATTTTTCTGGGGAGAAGAGGAAAGAAGGATACATGGAAGTATGGAGTACCTATAATCTGTAATAAAGAGACACTACCCTCCTCCACGGAGGAGACGGAGGAGGAGGAGGATGGTAGTGGAGGCATATCAGGGAGAGAAGATCTTATTTAACATGAACATGATGATGATAAACTTGGAAATTCCAGGATTCACAGATTCTCAGTCCCCAGATTGCATCCCATCTCCATTCATGATGTAATTTATATTCTGGTTCTGTATTAATTTCCTCCCTACAGAGACCATTCATAATTTACAGCTTTGGAAGCCCACAGACCCACACACACACACACACACCAGACACCAGACGAGGAAATTGTTACTCCCTTCCTTATATGACTGGTAAGGAGGGCCAACACTACGGACACTTGGAGAGAGAGGAATCTTACAGGCTCATCGCACTCTCCATGTACGACAGGCCACACACACACACTATCTTAAGAGAGAACTTGTCTGCGAGAGAGATGAGGGAGAGCCCATGGCCTGGCCACACACACACACTCTCACTTTCACACTCCATCCATGGGAGGAGGGAGGGAGCAGATGAGTTTTACAACCTCCCACTTGATGAAAAAAGATAGTGGAGTGTGAGGGAGATGGGGAGACAAAAGTCAATAAAGGTCTAGATGACTTTTTGACGAGGATAAAATTAATGGACTGTTCATATTGGCCCAGCGAGGATTTATGATTCCTTTCCCAAAGAAATCCTTCAGTTAATTGTAACAAAAGCTGTAAAGATGAGAACTCCCCACATAATCAGAGCGAGAGGGAAAGTGGGAATTTACAATTAATTAATTTCACTCCTCCCCTTCTCCACACACAAGCCCCAAAGTCACTGTCAAAACCCGTGGAATGGGAAACGAAAAAGTTCTACATGAGGACAGGATATTACGCAACTTTCTAGTATTCCTCAGGTCACTCGAGCGAGCCATGAGGGCAGGGGGTCATGTGTTGAACTTTGGTGAGAGCTCCATTAACCGCATGTCAAACAAAAAGACTTTTTCTGAAAGGGAATTTTAAAATCCAGAAATTAGAGATGAAATCGCATCGAATCTGTCCAGTCCCCTCTCAACCACTTTTGTCCAAGAGAGAGTGAGTGAGGGTGTGTGTGTTGAGTTGTAAGCATAAAACATAAGGGCCCTAATGACACGAGGTTCTACTCTTCCCATCATCATCTTGGCAGTCTTCAGAGGAAATAATCATTAGGTAAGAATTCATGAGTCAATCTAAATTCACAATTCCCCATTATCCCTACCACTCTCACGGAATGTGTACTTTTACACACACACACACGTCCTTCCTCTTACTATTCCTCTCTCTCTCTCTCGAGCTAGTCAAGATGTGGCTCTAGTTTCAAAATCTCTGCTCTCCTTTCGAATTTCCAATAACTTTGAGAGTCACTCTGTGAGAATAGGAGTCAATTCTAAAGAGGATGACAAGTCATCCTCCAGAGTCAGAGTGAAGGACATTGTCTCAACATTTAAATAGAGACACACCTTCTCTCTACTTCTAATTATTCTCCCAATTTCTAATTATTCAGACAAATGGTCCTCACGGCAGAGGAAGACAGAGTGGACTCTGTTCAGAAAGAAAATGAACGGAGGGCATGTTTTCAGGTTTTCTAAATTCAATTAATTTCATTGCTTGATTTGTTCTTGAGCCATTTATTTTGGGACTCAGTATTTCCGCCACATGCATGACTGATCGCTTGCAACAAGTCAAGGCCAACATTTAACTTTCAACTTTTTAGATCAACCACCCACCGACCAACACCCCGTGCGGTTGATCTTGACTTGACTTGAGTAAACAATTTAATTAGCTCTAGATAAAATGTATTAAAATAATTAATTCCAACTAATTAATTCCCCTCCCCAACTGACTCACCAATGATTTCGAACAATTGTATAACGTGTCCAAAGTGAACAACAACGGACCTGCTCAGAATATGGAAGGTTTTTTTCAAAATATCCAAATTGTTCATGGGACATGGACGGAAATGAGGGGAAAGTGGTTGAAAAATCTGTACAGACTAATCAGTCAGGATGACTGCCTGCCGATTTGGCTCCAAATTTATTTCAGCTGAACGGTGATTTCCGTTCCACTTGGCACATGTCACATCAAAATGGACTGGCATCTACAACTACAAGCCATTGTGTAATTGCGCTTGTCAGTCTCCATTACAAATGTGACTCTGAATGGATCGGATCCATTTTGGACTCTTGTTACATGTTTTAAAGTATTTATGATAAAGTTGTTTAGTTGTTTAGGACCCCTTCCAGGATTTTCTATTTTTCTCTACCCCAACACAAAATATTTTCCGGAACACTCCGTTTCCGATTTTAATTAACTTTCTCCCAACAAAAATCCTGTACAAAAATAAAAATGTAGCCTGAGAAAAGGAGAGAGAAAATTTTTTTGAATGTAATTTCCTAGTCTGACCCTCCTATTTCCACTTAATCTCTTCCCAAACTTGCATTTGTCTCCCTCCCTACATATTTAATGTCCAGTTGGAGGAACAACCAGGAAACTTGTCTATTTGTCCCAACTTGTGAGTGCGTGTAATTACAGAGGACCCACTTTCACTTTTCTCCTCGCACAAACAGATCCTGTACAATTTGGACTTTTCCAAAACACACACATACACACACACGCACACACACACCGATCCGGGAGATAGACGGATGAAAAAAATTCGGGGACTCTTTTAGCCCAACATGTACATGTACATGCACTCAGAGAATTCCGGGTATTAGAGAGCATGACAAAAAAAGGAGAAAAAACCTCGGGAGTTGGGGCTATAGAGCCTTGTCTGCATATAAGAAAGGGATACCCAATATGCCGTGTATGTGTGTGTACTCCTCCCTCCCGTTCACTCGTTCCTCGAATTAAATTCCCAAGTCTGTCTTGGTTTGCCACTAACTTAATCATGATGATGATAATGGAATGTGTAAGCCAGCTCTCTTCCTCCATCCAACTAACTAAACGAAACTAAACTAACCAACTTTGCTCAATCAAAATCAAAACCAACAAACTTTTTTCTCGCTGTACTCCGCCTCCCCCTCTCCCCCTCCTCCACATTCTACGGGGCTGACTCCAAGACACAGGCTACAGGGAGAGAGACTAAATAGCATGTTTTACTACCACTACTACTTATGAAGTTCCTTAGGCCCTCTTCATATCCTAATAAGCTCGTAGCTTAGACGGAGGACAGAGAGAGAGAGAAAGAAACCTCATACGTGCCCCACGCATCCACCACAACCAACAACAAGTCCACAAAGCACCAACAAAAATAATACTCCACTCCCTGTCAATGGACAAAGGACAAACTGACTACACACTCCCCTCAAACATGAACTACTACAACTTTCTCCACAACTTTCTCTCCCAGCACTCAGAAATTATTCAGCCATTCTCTTTCTCCAGAAAATGTTCCTTCAATTTCAAAATACTTGATGCTATTATTATTAATTGGTCAAAATATTCAATGTTTGAAGGCCGTCTAAATTGACAGTGGAAGTGAAAGTTAATTAGAGGACACACGCATTTACACTTGTTTTTGCGATGTGACTGACTAGGTTTTTATCCAATGGGAGGTAATGAAGGGGGAGGAGTGTGTGAGCGTCTTGAGAAACTTGGCTCTGACACAAAACAAGAGACTGAAAATTGAGGGAACAAATTCTGAAAGGAAATCAGCATCGCAAAGCCTTTACTCGTCATAAATAGTGAAGAAGGAGAACAATACAACGCGATGAAAAGATGGTGGAAATTGAAATACGGGAAAACTTTATTTTTAGAGAGAGAGAAAAATACTCTAGACATGACAGAGCATTGCACTGAGAGAGAGGGAAAGTGAGAGAGAGAAGGTATTTAGAAAGTTGCTTGTTCCGGTGTGAAAGTCAGAAGCCAGGGATAGAGACTACAAGAACAATTATCATAAAGTATCTGACAGACTCCCTATACCCCCCTTCCCTTAAACTCTTCTATACAAAGGATGTGTGTGCGAAAAATAGATTCTTTTGGTGGCACACACACACACACACACAAACTGAGGTTTGCAACTCGGGCTTATGAGGAATCTCGTGAAAATTCCTTTTTTAAAAAAAAGAGAGCGGAGGGGAAGAGAATTCCTCCAAATTTCCAGAGGGAAATATCATTGGGGAAGAACTGCTGCTCCTCCAAGAAACACGCAGGAGGAGTGGAGAGAAAAGTTGAACTCCTCTCCTTATATCATACTCCGTTCATATGTAATATACATTATACACACACACAATAGAGAAAGTAGATGATGAAAGTTATGAGACCACAAATTACCCATTTTGAAGGTAGAACGATTACCCAGGATCCAGAGCTTTCTCTCTCTCTCTCCAAATTCTTTTCCCCCATAACTTTTCCCACTCTCTTTCTCCCGTACTTTACCCAGCTATGGACTCTAAACAAACCATCAACCCACATTTATTTAAGACACCACAAGCTTCCCATAAACTAACACACACCGAGCATATGTCACTCTATGTCCAGTCCTCAATTAACTACCCACACACACACACCTTCCTCTCTCTCTCTCTTCCCAGCAGTACAATATCGTCCGTGTGTACACTTCCTCTGTCCACAAACACACACACACACACACACACGAAAGGAGGGAAGAGCCCTTTGTCAGTTGCCACAAATAGAATAATCAAAAGTGTGCACAAAGAATTCTCAAAAATTTTACGATGGGATACACTCTGAATGAGGGGATGAGGATGAGGGGAGGGGAATGTCGTAAGTTTTTTGTCATTTTTTGGGGATTTGGGAGTGGGATTGACATTTTGTGTCCCATAATAGCCATCTGAGTGTCTTGCCGAACGAAGACGATGACTTGAAAATTGGTCCTTCAAGACAAATAATAAAAATTCAAAAGGAAGACTCACATAAATTATGGGGAGGGTGGACGGGAGTTTCAAACTCTACCAATCTTGCTCAAGGACATGCAGAATGGATAATGGAGGGTGCTGGAAATTTGGCTCTTCGATTGGACAATAAAATTAGCTTTTTGTATTTTTTGGTGAGTTCAAAAAACGGAAAGGGCCACCCAAAAATTAGCCAATTGTCCGGTACAATTTTGAAAAAGGGGAGAAAGCCAGGTGTCCAAAAAAGCCATTGATATTTGGGTTTTTCATGAGAAAGTGGTCAAAATGTGCCGAGACTGGAGGCTAGTCGTAAATTAGTATGTTTTTTTGAAAATTGGGTCATACTAGATCACAATTTTTGTTCATCGGCGGAGGGAGCTGGACACAAAGCAATGTGGAGAGTGTCTCTACAGATTTCTTCACGGCTGGAGGATGTGGGCTGTGCATTGTGCCTTCAAGAGAAAGCCGGTTCCTTCCATTGGCATTTGAAGAGCATAAAAAATGGAGGAGCAAATTGTGGGATGAGCAGGGGAGGAACTAAAACGTGTAATTTATTAAACCCATAAAAAGTTCTCAGTAGGGAATCAAGGGATGGCAAGTGGGGAAGGCTTGAGCCACTCAAGAACACAAGGAAAAGGAAGAGGGAGGAGGGGAGGGGAAGGGAAAAGACGGAGAGAAAAAGATGGGCTAATAATAAGGAGAAAATTCCTGTCTTTGGCATGAATATTACATTAACCGTGTAGCTCTCTGCCCCCCCGCCCCCACTACAAAACTATTCTTCGGAATTTTACCCAGTTTTACATTGAGTAGACCCCGGGAAATCCTCGTAAAGTCCCACGGTCCCCACTCCCCCTCCCCTCCCTGACACACATCACACATCCTTGAGTGTGCCGACACACTCCAGAGCAGGGCAGAGCAGGGAATTTTAATTCAAATTTAATTACCAAAAATAAATCCATTCATCGTCCTTCAATTAAATTTGACAATCTCATCCTCCCTTCTTCTTCTTCTTTATAATTCCAACCAAAGTCTGGATTTACCCACCTACCGACCCCCCAAATTAAAAGTACTACACACACGCGTCCCCCTTCCTATTTAAGAATTGACTTCCCTCCAACTTTTAACCTTAATTAAAGGATTCAATCTTTTTTTAAAAAAAAGTTCCTACGAGCCCCCGAGTTTATGTGTGTGTGGAAGTGCGTGGTTCATTAGTATGCACAGTCCCTGTCAACCAATTGTAATTAGAAGGGGAGGAGGAATTAACAGGAGAGTCAAAGGGCACACACACAAACACACACCAAAGTCAATAAGACAAATGACTACTAGAGAGTGGTTCCTTTATTGTCATTAACATGGATTAATTACTAATTATGGGGAGGGGAGGGAGGGGCGTCTCATAAATAAATTGCCGCCCCTGAATCCTCTTTAAGAAAATAACAATTAAACTAGTTCATTTCCCCCTTTCTATTGACACCCCCCACGCGTCCCTTGACACTCCACACGTAACACAAGAATGAATGCCCCCCTCTCTCTCTACTCCCCAAATTAATTACACACCAATAACTCTTGCCATTACAATAGACGTGGTCCACACACACAGGCACACAGGAACGGCTTAAATTTTAATCTCATTTTTCCCACTCTTGGGCAAAGAAAAAAAAGAGAAGGGAGGGAGGGACGGGTGTCAATGAGACCTTGGATATATTTGCATGGAGCGCATGACCTTCCAACTAATTTCCCCATCCCCCCCCC
>WJFB01003445.1:0-13195 GCA_009870185.1 Pygmarrhopalites habei | reverse complement strand
GATTAACTTTTCTTTATATTCTGGTAAATGATGTAGTTGGACCTAATCTACAAAACAAGTGTATAAAAAGTGACCCGTGGGGGGGTCACCCTATACCCACTTTGGTCGAACAGGTCCTTTCAGCATCTGCATTTGTGGTCCAGCATTCACAAATTCTTGGAGCTTCTGTGGCGAACTAGGGTGACACGAAATCGGCCCGATTATACCAGCCGTTTGTATGATAGCCTCATGCCAGTAGGACAATTTTAGTTCCTTGACAGTGTGAATTTTCCCTGCCTTCACAATATCCGTTGTATGCCTAGCTAAGTCAAAATTCTTGATCCTTTGCAAGTTTGGAGCAATAATATTTTGACAACCAATTCCCAAATCAATGTACGCAGGCATCCAAGAATCCTTATGGAATGTAAGGACCTTCAACTTGGGCAACTCAATCTGGAAGCCTTCCAGTTCCATCCTTTCTGAACACCTTGAATCTAATAGAAGGTTCTCAACATTGGGACAGTAAACCTCCAAAATTGTGCGGGAGTCCTCCAGGGAATTTGTATCCAGCCCAAAATCCAAAGTTTTGATTCCGTTTCCTCCGGCCTTGAAAAAGTCCAGAATCTCACAGTGTCCAAAATTCCCTTCGTAGATGCTGAATGTAGAGGAAGGAAAACCAGTTGGCTTTTTAATAATCTTGGTCAGCTCTGTCAGACGATGTTTCTGTTGTACTTTTCCATAGCCATATTTTCGGAACTTTCTAATTTCAGAGTCATAAGTGATTCGGACTTTCGAGCAGTCCTTCTTCAAAATGATCTTTGTGGTTGGCTCTTTCCACATCCAACAGACACGACGACAAGCCATCAAATCATCGAAACTTAACTGGTCAAAAATGATGTCCTCAACCACCTACAATACACGCACACACACACACACGCAATTTTTAAAAATATTTTCTTTTTTTCTACGGCAAAGTTTTTTTTAAAAAAAATAATACACGATTGTATTACACTGACCAAAGGAATTGCGAACACCTTCTGCATTGCCTCTCTCTGTCTTCTTCGTGCTTCCTTTTCTTCTTCACTCAATTGACTCTGGACAGATGAGTTGTCCATTCTTGACGACTCTTTCTCCTTTTTCAATATTTTCGTTCTCGGAGTCAGCATCTGCATAAATGAAAACACAAACAGAGTGTTGCTATTATTATATTACACATGGCTAACATTTATGAACATCTAAAAAAATAAAATAAATGAGTCAATTTTTTAAAAATGTAAATTCTAAGTTCACCTTGTTTTTTCGTCCTCTTCCAGCACATACAATTTAGAGATTGGCAGTCAAAATTGTGTTTCCCGTAACACACAAACATTAGTTCTTCAGGAAGAGAGTAAAAGAATTTTTGTTTAACAGAATTAAAGTTTAATTTAAATCAAATCCCCGACTTCAATGAGGAAGCAGAGTCAGAAATCTATCGGAATTTCTGAATGTTGTAGTGGTGTGGAGGTTTAGACCTTTTTTTGGCTGGAAAATTCTATTTTTGTCAGGCAATTAAATAAAGAACGACACCCAGACAATGTCGCAGAGGATAGGCAAGGATTCTGTACTCTGAATTCTTTTAACAGACTACCCTGTGATTGACAGTCAAGTACTAATTGAAAAAAACACTCTATCAACTCGCCGTATGACACTTGAGGCTCTTCATTTTCAGCCCTTACATTATTTTAATGGACTCGGTCATTTAAGGGACACTCAGTCAGAAAAGATCAATCCTGCTCAGTTTGACCGCGGAGAGTATTGTTGTTAAGTTTTGAGTATCATTGGTCCAGATTCAAAATTGCTATGAAGAGAAAGCCACATTTGAAATTTGCACATAACAAAAATGTCGACGACAATTTTCAAAAAAAGATTCAAGGGTTCTACTTCACTGATGCAAAACTGGTTTTTGTAAGGGATCGGGTACTTGACAGGATGAAACTGTTGCTCTCTTCAGGGATTTACTGGTTCTGGGAGAAATGGGATGGACTATAATGTGGTGCAGGAGGAGGAAATGTTTGCAGGGGCCATTTTGTAGAGGCAAATGTACCAGAAAGCAAACCGTTGAGCTTGGACGAGTCAGACATTTTCCTCATTTTCTATATTCCTCATTTTAGGATTTATGGGCTCTGTTGGAATATTTGTAGGGGAGATTTTATGGCGGGTGTTTTCAAATACTTTATTAGAGAGTTTGGTTCAAAAAGTGAGGAGGAGACTAACAATCTGTTTCAGTACGAAATCCAGAAATATCAATGTGCTCTGTCTCTCCATCGTCGAAAATTGTCCAGACTTGATTCCCAAAACTGGAATAGAAGCGCACAGTGTGCGAAAATATTCCTTGCAAATTCTAAGTTGAATCTGTCCACCCTTGACTAGAATTTGTTCATTGAATTGTTGCACCATTTGCGGAATTCTGAAAGCTGTATTGAAAGCACCGATGAAAGCAACTATGACGTTGAGAAAGCAACCAACGTACATAATTGCAAAAGGGATATTTGAGGAGATGAGTCGAATTGCGGAGAATCCACCAAGAATTGCAAAACTTATGAGAATCATTTTGGAAAGGAAGATCAAGTTGGACCAACTCACGTTGAACAGGGTCAATTTTAGTTGGAAAATTCGACCGGATTTTGTACTCTTCATTAAATGTTGAGCGTTTCGATTTTTTTGTCTATCAAATAATTTCAAAAAAATATTTCTTACGTACGTAAAAATAGACTCGCATGGAAATTAACAAAAATAGAACCTCAAGAGCTTCTCGGCTACAATTTGAATCTCCGTCTTCAAGCAGTTCATGAAGGTCAGGAGAAAAAAGACTGAGAAATGAGCAACGGTCATTCCAATCGTGATCATTGTTGTGTCAACGAGAAGAGAAATAATGAACGTGGAGGAATTCCACCATGAATCAGGAAATCGGTTAATCATTAAAGTAGGCAGGGATGGATCCACAAAATAAATGAGAGGCACTGCCAAAACCAAAGGATAGAAAAGAAATGGCAAGTAAGAAATGAGGATTTCTTGGAAAGAATAGTAAGTTGATTCATTTTTGGAAACCAGGTGGGAAAACTGTTGAGTATAGAGTAAACAATTGACATTTTCCCAACGGACAAAAATCTCTTGTACTTCGTAGGACATTGACACATAAAATATGAGACCCATGATGAGGATGGGAATCTGATAAAGTTTGACTCCATCCGAAGCAAATGACCTCGTAAACTGGATTACTAAATTCAGGGAATATAGCTTGAAAAATAAGTGCAGAATTTTGAAAAGGAATTTTTGGACAGTGGAATTTTGGACTGAGAGACGTCCATTGGATGCGTCAACTTGGAATGGGAAAATGGAGAGGAAGAAACAAATACGAAATGTTTTTAGATTGTACTTTAAATTATTTTTGGTCAACATGATTCAATATTTTGGACAAGTTTTCTGTGGGATTTCAGAAACGACCATTTTTGCTTCCCTTCTTTGCCGGAATGGAAGTGCCAAATAATTTTTTTAATGAGGGATTTTGACTCGGAAATTCTGAGAATTGAGGTGAGTTGACATGGATTCGCAGACCGAAATTGTCCCGAACCGTGCAATTTCTGTCATTTAAGTGTAATTAAATGTTATAATGTTGACATTAAATGTTAGTATTAAATAATTCATCTTGTCACTTGAACTGCGATCGCACGCGCGGCTACATTGACTCACTATGGGATAAAATCATAAAATTCGTGCCAAAATTCTGAAAAGGGTTTATAATGCACGTAAACATTTTCTGCAACTAGATAAACGATTTGGAAGGACCACAAACATTTTTAACACACTTTATTTTAATTTTTTAAAACTCTGTTAATTCCTGTCTTTTTATAGGAATTTTGCTGCATCTCGACGCCGCTCAGTCGGACTGCATATTTTCTCGACAGCTAAAGGGGCCGACCGCTGACATTTTTCAAAGGAAATGATACAAATTTTAAATTGTTAATACACTTTCAAATTAAAATTAAATGTAGTTGTTGCACTTTGTTGCAGGTAATGTATCGAGATTTATGAAGTACAAACTTCATATTTTTCAGTTCTGAGAGTTTTGGCGAGGGGGTTTTTGGGGGTTTTTTTGTATTTTGCATTTCTATTTTTGTGTGTACATCTTATGGAGAAACAATTTTTGATCAACATTCAGAATGATCTTTAACAAGCTCAAATAGGTCAAATATGATGGAAATTATGGATTTGGCTGCTCCAACTATTTAACTTTCGGGTAAAATAGAAAATGTGGCAGTACTGCAATTTTCGTTTTTTATAATTTTGGCACAAACGTCCCTTATCTTGTCCCACAGTCGACTGGCCATTGTAGTTCATACAATAATTATTTCAAAACCAACTTTCATGTCACTTTATTTTCCGTAATTTTGTCATCCTCCCCAATCCTCGCCCAGATACCCAACCAATTCTCTTTAAACTGTGGGCCATGAGGAATAGGAAAAAATATTTTAGAAAAATCCCGCATTCCAGTCCGATTCTTGTCATCCAGTTTCCAAAAGTCTTTATAAGTCTCATTCGGATGAAAGAACCACTCTTTTAGTTTCTGCACATGCGTAATATTCCCGGATGAAATTCCCAAAATCTTGTTGTACCTCTCCACGACCACCCCCGTCATAAATACGTCATCAATGGGGAAATTCGGTTTCTTCAGGGTGTCCAGGACACTCCCGACCATGGAGACGACTTCCATTGTCGTTACATAACCCAGCCCGTCACAAAATGGAGGGTACAGTTCATTCGGGTAGTCTTGGAAAGATACATAGTGGGAATTATTCACGTCACGAATGACAGACTGGTTTATCCGGACATTGCAGTACATTTTCGGAGAGTCGACAATACCCGGTAAATTATTTAGTTCCTGGATTAACTTTGGAAGGTTGATCACTACATTGTCGTCCGTCTTCAGTACAACTTTCGGTCCTGGACAATATTCTAAAAGCCAAGTGTAGGCGGAAGTGGCTTTGATTGACCGATTTCGGATTGTGTCTTGGAAGTCACCCATTATCAAGTCTCCGTGTTGCTGGGATTCCTCCTTCAGTTTTTTAATGCTTTCTGGGTTCTCTTTCCCTCCAACTTCCTCGCCCAAGATGAAGATTATTGAAAGGATGGACCAGTTTGGTAAATCTTTTTGAAAACCCCACGTCTTTCGGATGAGATCACGATTTTCAAAATTAGCCCGGGTTGTGTAGACTATCACGACTATTAAGTTTGCGGTGGATTCGTTCGAATTTATAACGGCATTTTGACGGAGGTTACAAAGGAAGGGATTGTTCAACAAAAAGTAGGACTGCGGTTCAAAGTCTTCAGATTCAGGGGTCAAAGGTGAAGGGTCAGGAGAGGTTTCGACTGGAGGGTCGTGATCAACGTCGATGAGAAGTGGGTTCGGCTTTAAATCTCTGCTTCCTATTATGAAGAGGCCTAGAGGGATCATGGCCTGGAGAATTAAATGAATATTCATCAGAGATCAGAGGTCATTCGACATAAAGTAAATTAATTTTAGAGAGGGAAGAGGAGTTAAATTTGAAGAAAGATTTACCAGAATGAGAAGACAGACTAATTTTCCTCTTTTTGGTGGGAATAGAAGGACCATAGATGCTAGCATTTGGCAAATAGGGTTCAAAGGTCAATTTAGGTACCTAGTTAGGTCCTTGCCTGAATGTCCATGTGTGTAATGCTGCTTTGTTGAAAGAAAATTGTGAATTTCTTTCGTTAATTTGGAATAAATAATCAGTAGAAATGATGGATGATGAAGGCGACGAGAAAGAAAAATATGAAAATATGGTGAAAAGTTGAAATGACATTTTTATTGGTTTATCCTGTGATATTTACACTGACTGGAAATCCCAGACGCAGATGTTGACTACGCAAAATAACAAAAGTTCAACCTCATTCAGAATCCATCAAATCCAGCTAATGATGTAGTGGGGTGGGGTCATGGTAGAAATATTTATTTTTGTGCACTGCAGTGATTTATTTGGTCGTTCATATGTAATACCAAGTGATACTTTCCTAACATTTACGACTGGAGTTTAAAATAATTCTGCATATCTACGAGTTTCCTAACTACATCCTTCTTTCTGCCAATTCTCTCTCTCTAAATTTAGTGATAAACATACAAGGGTCTCACTAAAACCCATACCCCAATCATACCCCATACCCCGGTCTTTCCAGCCATACCCCGACCAATTTCCCATACCCCGTTCAATTTCCCATACCCCGTTCAATTTCCCATACTCCGGCCAATTTTCCATACCCCAGTCATACCCCGGCCAATTTTCCATACCCCAGTCACTTTCCCATACCCCGTTCAATTTCCCATACCCCGTTCAATTTGCCATACCCCAGCCATACCCCGGCCAATTTTCCATGCCCCATACTCTGATCATACCCAAGCAACAAATTCGCGGTGAATATCCGTTGAATGAACGATTAGGAAATTGGGATCACCCATTTCTGAACGTTCAGACTAACGTTATATGTGGTCAAAAGTTGGGTGAATCGAGGTTAAAATGTCCGGGTAACCCGACATCTATTCACCCAAAGCCAATAAATCGTTCATCATGAACGTATATCGACCAAAAATTACTGTAATCTAAACCATCCATATATTATGCATATGCATACATGAAAATGAATGTACTCATTTATTAATCACTAAAAGCTTATCGTGACACTTTATTCATTTAATCAAATAATATAATTAACATTAACATACATAATTGTTTCATTCACAATTATAAAAGTATCATTAGAATTTCTGGAAACATTTGAGTAGGAGTAGATAACATTTACAAAGTTTGAATGAATAGAGATGTGGATTGCAAAAGAATATTGATTTATTCCAATCCCCAATTATTAGTGTTATGTGTTATGTTATTATTATTTGATGGATCCCCATCAAACGTACAAAGTTAATTAATTCCGTTGGCTACAATTATACAACTGTAGAAAACTTTCATATTATTAAGCTATACAAATTCTATTTGTGATCCAACTTGAAACAAATTGTATTTCAAGTGCTTTTAGCACAAATAGTAGAATTTTAGTTAGATGTAGTCGCTTAAAAAGGGCTGTGACAGTTTTGTGTGTAAACAAAAACAATATTTTTTAAAAATGTGTAATTTCTGAGCTGACAAAAAAAAACAATTCAATGACAGACAACAGAAAATATTATAAAGTATTAAATTAATTAGTTATCATATGAGCTAAATAAAGACAAAATATACATTTACACACAATTGGAAAGTGTTTGTAAGTTGGCTGTTGTTTGAAGTTCCACTCGTGTCGACACACATTCTGTAATAATCGAGAGAAAAATAAAAATATAAACAAAAAGTCAAACATCTCAAATGCTTAATAAAAATGTAGTTATTTCTACATAACTCAAATTTTTAAAAAATACCTTTAAGGGGAATGGTCAGCATTTTCTGCCTCCAAGGATTTATCTCTAATGGTGAGAAAAATAAATAAACGTTTATTTATCATAGCATTCTTCCATAGAGAATGTACATACATGGAAACAAGTAGTATTTAGATAGTTTAATAAAAAATATTAAAGGCATTTTGTTACTACTTGATTAATGAATAAAACTTTTACCCTTTTCTGTAAGGAGCTTGTTTAAGCCAAGCTTTGATTGCATTTTCAATCTTCAGCTTTGTTTCTGTTTTGTAGCTTCGGAACACACACTCTAGACATGAAAGTAGGAGAAATAAAAGTAACATAATGTTTCAAACAATTTTATGATTTATCCTTAATTTATTTCTCATTAATTTTTATCCACATTTTTATCTTACCAACGACAATAGCTGAAAGCGTGGTATTACCAAATGCTATTTTCGAGTGCTTCCCTTTCCAATTATATTTTGTGGCTGATTGGTCATTAACTTGTGCATAGTCAATCGCGTGCAATCCCCCACATCTGTTCCTCCGATAAAACTTAGGAGCTCAACCTACGACAATTAAAAGACAAAGAAGTTCATATGTACATAATAAGTATAATACACAATAACTTCTTATACAATAGTTTTTTCTATGCACAACACAAAGTACTTTCCACAATAAAAAAATAATAAATAAATACCAGCTCATTTTCAGCAGACTCCGTCTTAGCTCTGTCATTTAGATTATTAAGATCGTCTACAGTATAAATGGGTAGGGTAATGGTTGACACCTGTCGCCTTCTTCCGGACCCTATTGTTGACCAGATGACATCTTGTCCTTTTTGAAGTTGCTCGGTTCTGAGATTGAGAGTTTCCAATGACCGCATTACATGTTGACAAAAATCTTGGAATGAAAGAATCGTATTATTATTATTTTGCCAAATGTAATATACTTCCGTTTTTAAAAATGCTTGAACAAAACCAAAGGATAATAATCATAGTCTGAAATCGCTCAATCGATCAAAGTCGATCACTTCAATCGATCATTTCAAAGAGGTCGATCAGTCGATCAAAGTGGTTGAAGGAATATTTTGAGACTCTCTTAGAGTTGGTGGGGGTGGGAGGAAAAATCCTGAGTCATTTTTATCCGAACTGGAGCTGTCACTCTCTACTTCAGTCTTCTTTCTTTTCCTAGTAGATCGTTTTTTATTTTGGGAGTCCTCAAGAGAACTTGACAAATCTCATGTATATTCGGCTCTACACAATTTGAGACGAGCGTCTTCGTATGTACCTAAAAAATTACAAACAAAAGAATGACTATGTTTCATCGAGTTAAAAGTTTACATGATTATTTTACATAAGTTGTAAAAAAGTTTGTAAAATATCAAATGTACCAAATGTCCTCAAGATTTTTGACACATTGCAGGTACTCCACGACTCGTCTGGTCTCTCTATGTACTTAATTGCGTTTGTGACCTTTGCCAAATTTTTATAAGGAGGCCAGTCGCAAGTCTTTTTATCTGGAGAGATCCATTTGCAGGGTACAACTTCAACCTCTGGCAAATTACCCAAAATAGAACTAAATTCCACAATGGCAAATTTGCTCATTTTTTCTTATCTACATGCAAATATTTTTTAAAACTAAGATTCAACTTTAACTGCGATTCTAAGAAAATGCAAACTTGGGTTTCCCACCAATAAATGTATACCTAAAAGATGAAAAATTTGGTTGTTCTGAGAAATGGTTGTTCTAATGTCCGCATTTCTAATACCACACACAAATATTAAAGAACGTGCAACAGACAACACACAACATATTGGTTATTTTCATATGGGAGACACACACATTTCGAATTGATTTCACTGAGGGTGCAGGATTGGAGAGGCAATAAATTGTCCATAGTAACTTTGTGAATTCCAACTTGACTTAACTTGCATGGAATTTTATAAAAATCCATATTTATTGGAATTTTCTTTCCAATTATAAAAATTTCCATTGCATTGTTTCGTAATATATTAACTACTTTTATAAAATCACCATTATATAATTGTAAGAGGTTGTCACTTTTTTTTGTAGAAATAGTAAAATTTTTTGTTTCAACTTTTTTATATTGTTTTATAGTGGGTTCAAAATGCATTAATGGACCCTGTGTGTGTTCGTGATAAGTACGGTAAGACGTGTGTGGATCAAAGAAACGCAAATCACTTTTTTCATTCAATCGATTCACAATTTGTTCTAATGGTTTGTGATTATTTCGAGCAAGTTTTTTCAAGTTTCCCAAATTATTTTCATATTTGAAAGCCCCAAAGGAATCAAGAGAACCAAACTTTTTCGCATCACTTGCCAAATGTAGTAATCCATGTACGTTGAAAGATAAATGTTCCTTTCCATAAATATATGGAAAATTCAACACAAAATATTGGAGTAAAGTATCAGCGTAATCAAGATGATTTTTGTACAATTGTTCACTTGACAGAATACGAATCGCAACATGTAGACAGAAAATGTTTGTAAAGTGTAATAGGGAAAATATTTTTGAGCACAACAACTCCTGTGTAGAGAAGAAATTGTCTGTACTCGGAAGCTTTCCATCTGGCTAGTTCACTCAATCCTCTTGGCTTTCTTGAAAACTCACAAGGCACAAATGTTTTTAAATTTTCCAAAGACTCAGATAACTTGATGCGTTGTACTCTTGTAAGCCGAAATTTATTTTTCTTGATATTTATCCATAAGCACAGTAACTTTTTCATTATCCCCAGACAAACCAAATGCATAAATTCGAAAGGGAAAGTTGACACCAAGCCAATTGATAATTACCTCCAAAATTGATTTACCATTATGATGACGCTTGTCAGATTGAGTATAAAAAGTACGATCCGTTCTCAGCCTTCCGGCGGTATTTGAGTAAATAATTCTGGATTTATAATAGGCTCCACGTTGATCACACTTTTCGCAACCACTGTAGGAATTGTGTCCTTTTACGTATTTAACAAAACTTCTCGCCGGTGTGTCTGCAACAAAGCAATTAATACTTACACTGATCGTTAAATTATTAATTACAATTCCAATTTCTAATAATTCAGTCATTTCGGCCACAAAATCTGACAAATAGTCATTCGCCGAATAAGGTTTTGAATCTCCATGGTAAATTCCGATGAAAAAGGGAGTAGGAAATGGGGAATTAATTATACATAATTGAATAGGCCACAGTTGACTACTGGTACTTTTAGTAAGAGGCAATCCGTCCACGCTTACGTCCAATAAAATCTTTGACAAATTTAATTTGAATCTGGAAATATGATTTAGAATTCCAGATTCGACTCCAATGTGTACATATCTTCCAGGAGAAACATTTCTAACAGTTGCGTTTGTACTTTTCGAAACTTTTAGTAAAGTTCTAGCATCTTTAGGTAAGTGGGATAACTCATCACAATTTATTTTTAAAACTGTTAGTAATTTTGAAAGTGAACTTTGTTTGATTGATTCTTCTACTGCCCAATGGCGTAATTCTAATTTAATATTTTCAACGCTGTCGACAATTTTATGTTTATCTTTGGACACTGGGGTTGGAGTCAAAAATTGTTCCATACATTTTTGTTGTTGAACAAAAGAATCCTGTTGTGTGTGTGCAATTTCAGTTTCCACATACAATCACTTGAAATTTTTAGTGGAGAGCTTGGTGTCGGCACGAATTTAGACTCTTTTCTCCTAAAATGTCTGGAACTTATTCGTTTCATTGGAATGGCAATCAATGAAAAAATTGCATTCAAATTTACAAAATTTCAATATAATGATCATTTAAAAACTCCCTTACAATTCTATAACGTGCGATACGATGGGTTATATATAGGCGTTCATTAACCGCTTATGAGGAGACAAAATATGAACGTGGTTTATGACCTTAGTCAAAACATAGATTCAACGTTCATTGAGCGTTCATAGACCGGCCTGAACTATGTTCACCTAAAACTAAACGTCTTGTGAACCATTCATGCTACTTGGGCTGTACAGAGGCAAATCTTAATACCCACTGACAATCAAGATTGTAAAAAAAACAAGTTCAACTAGTTAAACTCCGGTTTAACTAAATAAAATTGCTTTAATTATACAGGACTAAGGTCAACATGTGTTAACAAACTCCTGTCAATTTAAAAACTCAGCTCGATCAAACCATCTGAACGGCGTTGAAGTCAAACAAGAGATTTCTTTTCCTCATCCATTTTAAAACTTTATTTTTCCAAATAATGTTAATTTACCATGTACAAATGGAGTCCCACCCAACTTCCAAGCAAGACTAGGGTCAACTGAGGGTACACCCTTTACTTCAATACTCTTTGGCTTTTCTTTCTTTTCACTCCTCCTTTCCAAACTCCTTGTGTCAATCTGGAATTTATTGATTCATCTACATTAAAAATTATCCACTTACCACCTCCAATACTTTCTCATGCCCACGTGACCAATTCAAACACGTCACTATAAATCTTGCTAGTTAAGTTTTCCAAAATTAAATTGTTTACCAGCAAATCTTCACTCTTAGCCGTCTGGAAAGTGACGACGGACTTGTCGTAGGCATAATTATCAAAACAAAAAGCTCCATTTTGTTTTTCACTAATACTCCCTTTGTCAAATCCATTCCAAAATCCATTCTTCCAAGTTTCATTCTCCTTGAACCGGACTGTATTTCGAAATTTTGCATACCGTGTCAAAGTCGGTTGTCCATCAGTCAGACAGTCAACTTTCGGCATTTTTATTTCTTACACAAATTTCTCCAGAATCAGAATCACTGCAAATGTCGAAAACGTCTCAAAATTGCACTTTTTTCCAAAAATCTTCAAATCTGCTCTGCACCCCTCTGCACACTTGATATAATAAAATGCATGACACTAAATATTTTAGTCGTCCCTCAACAGCATGAATTGTTTGGTGTAAAATCTGACACGTGGAAATCGTTTACTCTACCTTAATTATAATTCATTGTGGATTTTTTTCTTACGGGATTTAAGGATTTCTCCTCTGGGAGTTTGTTCCCTCATTGCTGCTCAACTCGTCATCGTTGAAAGTGTTGAGACTCTATTTTTCCAATTGGGCTGGTTCTTCATTACAGTCATCATTGGTCTCCTCATCCATGGATTTATCGTCCTCCCACTTATATACTTTGTCATCATACGAAGGTGGCCTTTCAGATTCCTGGGTAACATTAATAAATTTTAAAAAAATAAATTCGGCGCGTGAAATAAATCAAATTTTAATTGAAAATACTGTCGTCATTACCAAAGGTCAAATGACCGAAGCTCTCCTTACAGCCTTGGGAACAGGGGTCAGCTTGGCTACTCTTCCGGTAACTTTGCAGTGTCTGGAGGACAAAACTCGTGTGGATCGTCGTGTGACTCGATTTGTTCTTCCCATTGGTAAGTTTTACTACACTAGAAAAATATTTTAAGCTTCGTTTTGAAGTCCTTACCTAGGAAAATTTGTTATCTAGTTAGTATGACAATCCTGTGAAATAGTTCGCAACTTTACCTATTATTATTAACTCTTTATTAACTCTTCTTCATATTACTTGACAATAATATGATACATTTCATGTTTCAGGTGCAAGCATCAATTTGGTATAAATAATGACATACATTCCCGACCAAGGCATTCAATTTTGACAGAAAATTCAGTCACGTCGTTGAACACACACGGGTGCAAAATCTTCCAAAGAACTTCAAAATTTCATCGATGTAGTCAAAGCTTCATCCACATAAAGTGACGATTTTCTAAAGATTTTTT
>WJFB01003444.1:0-13201 GCA_009870185.1 Pygmarrhopalites habei | reverse complement strand
TGAGTCAAGTCAATAACTTTATATAAAACAATTAATAATTTATTTGCAATCGTGCCATACCCATTCACATCTCATATTATAATATATATATAGATATATATATCTCGAAATCCTACATCATATTTTAATCATTCGTGTCTTTTTTCTGTTTTTTTCCATAAAAAAATCTTTAGTGACAAAGTTTTAGCAGGTAAAAATAGCTATATGATTGATATTTATTTGAATGACACATAACAATAAATTATGACTTATTTATATATAACAATGAGCCATTTAAAGTAAGACACACATTTTGAAACATTTGTTTCTAGGTGCCCTTTGGAGGAGATTTTTACAATTAAAGGAACCTGAAACTCAGGAAGAAGTCCAACAACAAATTGCTTCCCTAGAAATGTTGGTGTTGTTCGTTAGATATCAATTTAAAGAACTCAACAGTTATAATAGAGAAAAGTTAATTCTTAGACAAAATTTTAATTTTATTCCTTTTAACAAAGAAATATTTAACGTTGTCGATCAAACTAAAATAATAAGATAGAGTTCAATACCAGACGAGTCCTCCTTCATCAATCATTTCATCTCCAGAATTTTGTTCCTCAACTAATCTCTCATCATTCTCTTCATCTAGTTCAGCAGTCAAGTCATCATCCTCTTCAATTTCATTATCCAAATCATCATCATGATTATTTTCTTCAATATCATCATCATAATTTTTTGGATAACTAGAGAATTTGTTGTTGTTGTTATTATTGTTGTTGAATAAACCTACATTACCACTACTACTATTATTGTTATTGGTGTTGTTATTCTGATTTGTAATATCCAAATGGCGTTCGTCATACTTGTACGGACTTGCACCGGAGTTATTCAGCAAGTTGTTGTTGTCTTTTTGACTTGTATTATTGGTGTTCAAATCTTGAGATTGCCATCTTGGCCATTTGAATTTTTCTAATGTAGACTTGTCACTTGGATTGCTTAGAAGATTATTATTATTATTCATAATATTATTCTTTCTAATGTTCAGATTATTCGTGAGCGTGTGCTGTTGTTGTTGTTGTTGACTTGAAGAAGAAGAATTTGAGTTCAAATAATCATGACGTACTAGGATGCTTATTTTCTTTCTCTGCTCTGGAGGCCTTGAATGTTGAAGAAGAGCTAAATTGGTGACACCCGCACAAGTTGGATTCACCTTCAAGTGCGTGGTCAATTCATTTTTTGTACTAAAATTTGCAGAGCATTTATGACAGTTAAATTCACAACTACCACTAGCACTGGGAATTTGAAGATTTCGTCTGAAAGTTGTCGTTGGTTTTGTATTTACTTTTCCATGTCGTTCTTCAGTCCCTCCTTCACTACTGTCTGACGCTGACAATCTACGAGAAAGATCTGTATTCTGGAAATGATGATTTCCATTCATCAGATTGTCCTTGACGAGTAGTGTGGAAGATTTCTTGGGTCTCCCACGAGGTCTTTTGTTGGTTTGTGAGAACAAGGTTTGTACATCTCTCATTATTTTGGGCGGAGAAGACTTGACAATCTGTTGCGATGATTTTAAATCGACGATATCTGGAGATGTTTCTCGAACATCTCTCCCATCCGTCGACTCGTGAAACCTTTTGTACTTTTTAGCAGGCGGACGATATTCATTTTGGCTAGTAGTCGTCGTAGGATTTAGAGCATCCTCAGAAGTTCCAGAAGAAGAATTTTGAGCGGTAGATACAGGAATACTGTTGTTGTTGTCACCACCTTGGAAAATTTTTTTTTTAAAATTATTTGTAATGATTCAATGATGATGAAATATATTATCATTAAAACAATCAGACAACTGCATTTCTGTTGCAAAAACAGCGTGACATGACATTCTGTAGTAAATTGGTCATACGCTAATTTGAAAAAACTCTGATGTATAACTATAAAGTACTTTCCAATTTTTAAAGTATAATGAGAAATGAAGTTCCTTGTATGAGTTTAAGAGTAAATTGTGGTACTAAATGTAAATGGAGTACATATATAAAAAAGTACTTGTACAATTGTTTCATTTACATACACGAAAGTTACATGAAAGTAGCAATAGTAGTAAAAAAATACCTTCAGGGCTATTTCGGTGAGCTGCGCGGACGTGTATTCGTAAGGTTTTACGTGTTGGAAACAGTGTGAGACCTACGAATCGTCAAAATATAAAAAATATGCATATCACATTTTATTTCCTGGAAGAAGCAATCAAAACAAACACCTTTTATCAAATTTGTTTTCAATAACAAGCCTAGAGATATGTATTATTATCATATACAAACTAAATAGCAGATATTTTTAATCAGCGAAAGAAAAATAGTAAAGGTACATTTCAATTTCCATTCTGATAGTTGTTATCGTCGTGATTATTTAAAAAAGGAGTAAGAAAATAAGGACACTTACAATGCGGACAGTTAAGTTCCGTGAGCTGTCTTGCTTGCTCTTCATGCTTCATTAACAAATTAAAGTAAACCATTAATGACTGAAAATGAAAATATTATTGAATAATAATGATTCTAACACTCATTCTTTTCAGGGTACTTTATAAAACCTACCTTCTCATCAACTTGAGCAACAATCCGAGTAACAATTTTCTCAATTGTACCTGTTGAAAAAAAGGAATTTTTGTTATTCTTCTAACTATCATCAAATATGTATTGAAAATCTAACTACACACAGATTATTCTTAATGGTCGGAGGATTACCTGATTCACCACACATGATAATCTTTCCGTCAGGTCCCAGTACTGTATAAAAAAGAAAATGCGTTTTAAAAACCACGATAAACGCTTTACATGCACGGCATCATATATTCCAATAATTTTTTAATACGGTATTTGATTCTTTAGTAAGTATGAAAAATGTATATATATATGTATATATTGAGCTCTTACCGGCTGTGTCAGGCTTAATCACACATTTGTTTTTATCTTGGCTACTTGAAGTACAACAATTCGATGGATCGTAGTGTAACCTACACAAAATGATGAAACACAATATTGTTTCACATGTACATGAAAAACGTATTCAATATAATACTAAATTCATTGTCAGAATACTACTTGTTCATCTTTTTTATTACATATTATCAAAGATACTTTTATTTTTTAAGAAAAAAAAAAGATGCTTACTTTTTTTGAAATACAATTCCATTATTTGGTTCAATGGAATCGATGGGCTCGAATTTAATATGAACTTGTTTCTTAGATTCTCTAGTACTACTTGTATACGACGATGAAGTTTGGCCATTCTTGTCCGATGAGGCAATAGAGGTCGAACTACCACTAGAAATATTCTTTCGCATAACTATATCACTATAAAAAGCGGATGGAGTCCTCGTTGCATTTTCAATTACAGGTGCAATTCGGCTGATGATTTGATGTAGTCTGACAATAAAAAAAAGAAGTAGAATATATGAATTGATCAAAGTAAATAATAATTACCTTTATAAAATTAATAAAAATGGATTGGTAAGCACTAAGTAACCAAGATGAAAACATTTTGCTGAACAAAGACTTACCTGGATATCTTTTTATCCTCAACCTCTGTAGAAGCAGAGCTTTGAGAACTACCATCTCCATTCGAAACTGTATCCAGATCTTGTTGTTGATGATTCGATCTACTAATTCGACAATTAGAGAGTAGAGGTGGACATCGTGTCGAATTTATCACGGAATCAATCAGAGAATCGTCCAAATGGTAATTGAACTCGTACCTTAAAAATATTCAAGTATAAAACAATATCTTTTATAATAATAATTATTATTAAATATAATAGAAGTATGATTAAAAGGACAAAAACTTCAGACTTTTATTGGACATAATGTGTACACATTTATAATTTTAATAAAAGTAAATCTTACTTAGAGTCAAGTTAAATGTTCTACTTACGAATTGGATGACGATTGAATGAATTGTGAATACCCGCTGTCAGCCAATGAATTGTACACATTTTTGCAATACATTTCTTTATGAGACAAGTAATTTGGAAGTGAACGAAATAGACTGCGGCAAACGCGACATTCCAGGATAATATCACATTCGTCAACAATTAATTTCTTGACCTTTGGTAGAAAAGAGTGGGAAAGAAAAATTAGGTTACTCAGCAACAAGTACGAGAAAAAAAAATTTTCATGTGGAAAATCAAATACTTAGTAAAAAGCACACCATCAATAAAGAAAAATATGAATTTTATGATGAATAATATTAAAATACTTTAGAAGTTGCTTTTTTGACTGTGTTGAGGAGGGACGAGAAGCCATTTATCCGTATATCGTATGGAAAGTTGTTCTGTTCAAAAAAAATCAATCAAATTGGAAAAACACACTCAATATCTTTGAATTTAATATGCATATGTTTTGATAGGTTTTCTCATTAAAATTATTCTATATGAGAAATAATGACCAACTTGCGAACGATCGAGAAAGCTTGACGAGGATGAACACTTCTCTGGAACTGCATCATTATTTCCGTTAATTTTACTAACACCACCACCACTGACAGCGCTGGATTTCTGAGACGAATTTGATGTTTTCCGTCCATTTATAAAAGATTTCGTACCAGAGTTAAAATTAGGTTTAGAATTTGAACCATGTCCATTTTTTGAACCAATTGGACGACCCATCTCTAAAATAAAAATAAAAAAGCCATGTTAATTTCACGTTAAATTCTTGATGATGAAATATCTGCCTCGAATCTAATTCTACAATGAAAAGACACAATAAAAATTAGAATACTTGTGATTAGGAAATAACGACTTGTCCCAATTTCCTCGTCTATGTGCAATGTATAATGTGTAAATAATAGAAATGTGTACAAAATTTTTTGAAAAATTAGAAATTCTTACCAGACTGTTATTGGTGTAGGGTCTCACTGCGAGGTCAAAGGTTCAACCCTATTAACAAATTAAAACAATCGAATATCCAATCAAAGGACCCCTTCATTTGTAAATATTCATGCGAGAATAAGACAAAGTTATCTCACTCAACAACAATTAAATAAAAATATATAGAGAAAGGCTGAGTAGAGTTTGCTGCGGCTGCCAGTAGAGCACAAAACAATCTCTCGCACATTTCGTGCGACTCAAAGTCCCAAATAAAACTGAATAATCCACTGACACTTATCAACAATTATTTTAACAGTTGTCCATAACAGATTTTCCAAAAAATATTCATTTTTAATTCGTCCATCTTTCACACATAATAATGTTCCTGGACTAATTAGTTGTTAGAGACCCTCCAGCGTCCATGGAAAATTGTATGGGTCATCCATCATATCACTGATGACTGATCACTGTTTAACATTCAAAATTTTTAATATTTTTTTTTCATCTCATATTTTTTGCAATGAGACCCTAAAAGTTTACTCTATCACACACACACTGAATATGGAAATTAATACTTTGAGGTACTTATACTAGAGTACTTATGAGGAAAAAAGACAAATTATTTTTTTATATTGTTGGTCAGTCATGTTCATTTATTAGTTATTCAATTATTAAATGGGTCGTGAAAAAAACATTACACTTGTTTATAAATTATCAGCTGTATTTATGTATAATTTGTAAGATTTTAAAAATAAGTTTGATCCTAAAATTCCACGCTAATCTACACTTACTTCATATGTACATATGTAATAATAATTTTTTGGTAAAACATAATCTAATTCAAGTCTTGTCTTTTTTATTTTCCATAAGCGTTTGCACTTCCTGATCCAGCAGATGCTTGTGCTTGACTTTGTGAGGCTGAGAAGCCTGCATTGAAAGGACCAAATCCAACATTTCCAGTAAAACTTTGAGAATTTGCTGATGATTGGGCTTGACTCTGACTTTGTCCAAAACCTTGATTTCCTGGATAATTATTGTACCCATGATGACCACCAGGATAATTATTGTATCCATGACCTCCAGGATAGTTGTTGTAATTATTGTGTCCATGTCCATGACCTCCAGGGTAGTATCCATTCCCTCCCCCATAATTATTGTACGGGTTGTAACCTCCATGGTATCCTCGTCGTCTTCCGTGACCTCCTCTACCACCACCACCATAATAATTCCCGTATTGCGGTGACCTCTTGACTCTCACTTCTTCCTCAAAATCACTGAAATCTGTAACAAAGGCACACGTTAATGAGTAATGCAAGGATGGAGACAAGAACAACAACAGATTAACGTATGTGAGGAAACTTACTAATATTCCCATCTAATTGTTCAGTCTCCAGGGATGAGGGTCTGGCAGAGATGACCAGGATGATAGAGGCAAGGAAGATGAGACAAATTAATTTATTCATTGTCTCTTTGTACTGAACTGCACTGATTACCTTTTGAGTAGTAGTAGTTACGAATGAAGACAATCCCTCACTGATTGTGAGTAAAATTGGAAGACCTTTGATTCAAAGGATCAAGTTATCTTTGGAAGATGCTGATTGCGAATATTTTGCCAATGGAAATGAGACGATCCTTTTATATATGAGCCTCGATCGTCTGGAGAGATAGAGAGAGTAGAGTTTTACAGGTGAATTTCAATGACGTCACCACAACTTGTTCAACCCTAATCCTCGTGAGCAACTATTATTATTCTTGCAGATTGTTGCATGCGTTGTTGTGTGTGATCGTTGGTGCTCATAAAACGATGACGAAGGTGGTGCAAGGGATTTTCCCCGTCTCCATCCTCCATCCCATAATGAGATTCACATTTTAACTTGAATTCCAACTTATCCACTTTTATCTTACATTCTAATGACTATCATCAAAATTCCGTTTTTTTATCCAAGAAAAACAAAAAAAAAGTCTCAGACAACAAATCCCTTATGCTAAATGCTAATCCGACAAACACACATTAAAAGTAGACAAAGAGAAAGGAAAAAGATTTATTTCCAACATGAATTTTTTTTCATCTTGTTTTCCATTTCGTTCAAATAACAATAATTGTCTTAAAAAACGGAAGCTTGTAAGTTACCCATCTCATGTAATTAACATTAATGTAAAGCTTTATTCTCCATTCAGTGTCCAAAAGCTCATATCAAAGTAGACAGTTCACACAGTTTACACGATGTACGGAATTAAAATTATTATAAGTTGTGTGTGTGTAGAATTAATTTTCCCAAAAAGAATATTCAAGTTCCGCCTTTGTCATTGCCCTAAGAGAATTCAAGTATATCAAATAGTATACTTATCAGTTACATCCTCTGCAGTTTTTTTTCTCCCTTTCATTACTGGACTCATCTATAAGTAAAAAGCATTTTTCACGGGAGAGAGAGGGATAACCGGTTTTGTTTGTACCTCATCAACACAGTACAAAAGGTATTACACAGGATCAGGACTTTTTGCTACTCCTATAATATGAACGATCTTTATGTAAAATTTGCATACTATTATATCACATTCTGCACTTGAATATCCTTTTTGTTTTTCCTTTCGTCTAAATTCCTTCTTCAAATTTGGTCTTACACTTGTAAATATCTGTAGGTATGTACTCACTCATTCTTCCTCTTTCTTGCCCTTGTCCAACGTACCTAAAATAACGTGTGTGAATATTATTAGACTCTCTCCTTTTTTCTACTTGGATGATAAAGGGAAATTAAGTAAATTCGTCGAATTCGTGTCGTCACTTAGGTCACTCACGCCACACGAGCCCAACAGATCCTTTTCCGTCACACCTTCTTACCTTGCCATTGTTGCTCCTTTGGTTTAGTTTGTATAGAGAAAAAATGTGTGTGTGTGTGTGTATTTAGTTAAATAAATTTCCTTGTGTCAAACTGGTCAGTGTAATAATATTAAGCATAGATGTATAGGTGTATTCTGCTTGTCCCATTACTTTATATTTACTATCAGATACAATAAACAAATTCTAAAGATAGGTACCTGTTCAGGGATAAATACACCTTACAACTACAACAGGTAATTATTGTATGTACTTTGTTCATCTAATGTCTTTCATCCAGCGGACAAAGTAATTTATCTGCAAATCGGAAAGAGAGAGAGATGTAAATTCCTCATTACGTATTTTCCTCAATAATTAGGAATCAAGTTTTTCCCCTGTGTATCCGCATCCTCTTCAACTACGCAATAAATATCCAGAAGTAGTGTAGAAAAGTAGCATACACAGTGGAAAGAGAACTCTGAGAAATTTTGTTTGATTCCAAGAAGTGTAATGCTTACTTACTTTGTGTTTGTTTTATTTTTCTCCACCCACCCCTTCATAATCATTCCATTTTCCATAATGTGTTTATTTGAAAATCTTGGAAATAATTCTACTTTTGTTCTAACTGAAAAATTCCAAGTATTCTTCGAATCTTACATGCTAAAGCACATGCAAAATCAGTGGGTATTTGTCGTTGTCTATCCATAGTACTTGTTGACACATTACATTACTTACATAAAAATACAAGTTGTGCATTTTTTAGCCTTGATTCTAATTGACTTGAATCTCTGTCATCGTCCAAAAGGTGTGGACTACAAAGGCAAAGAAATTAAACGTGATGAGACACTACATGTACACCAGAATAAAAACTTTTTCCAGGATTTTTTACTGTGTTGATGTGAATCTGGATCTCTCAACGTACTTAATTATATAACTGATTATTACAGATGGCAAACATAAACTGTATCTACTTTACAACACACAGCAGTTATATGAGCTGCATAATTGAATAGGCAAACTATCACGTCATTTTTCCATAATGTGAACAAGCCATATTGCGGAAGCAGTGACGACTGAGTCCTAACGATTTGATGTCGTATACGCGAATTTTTTTAGTCTATTTTTTAAGAGTTACAATATCTGTGTTTGGACACACACATACACGCTGGAAAATGGCATCGAATGTGGAGAATGGAGTCGAATCTCAAGTCAACAAAACTCAAGAAGGGAAAATTTTGAAGTGCTCCCAATGCAAGTACTCTGCAAAGTTGTATGTCAAGGTTCATGAAGCTGGAGTTCATTCGGACGAGAGGCCATTGATTTACTTGTTCTCTTTGTCCTTACACAGCATAAATGAAATATGTCCTCGAACGTCACCCTCAAATGTCCATCCCTTAGTTGTTCCTACCGTAGGAATCCTACGCAACTGACAATAAATCTCATTGACCAGTTACACGAGAACTCATGAGCCAAGTGTCCCTCAAGACTTTCTCCCACACTTCCATTCTCACATCTAGACTCACACTGTCCCTTCAAATGCCCGCATCCGAACTGTGGTCGCTCATCCAAGTTTAACGGGGATTTGAAAAACACAAGAGGGAACGGTACAGACTACGAGTACTTTTAGTACTCGTAGTCTGTACTTGTAGTTTAGTACTATTAGTAAGCAGAAAGGAGAGAAATTGGGCCCTCTTTTCAGTGAATATAGATTTTCTTAAGCCTTATAGTATAGTATAAGGGATTCTCTTAGACATGCCGTTAAGACTATTTGCAAATTTTGTTTCGCCATGAACTTTCCGATAAAATAATTTTAATGTGAGAGGACAGTTTACGACTTGGGTGAAGGATCCTTGTCACTGCTAACATTGAGATGGTCCGGTTTAGTAAGAGCAATATGAAAAATCATTCCCTTATCAAGTGTACAAACTTGTTGGTAATAATATTTTTTTTTACTCAAAAAACTTGAACTACAATTTAAATGAAACAAAATCTCACGACTATACAAAATTAGTAAAATCGACACTCGTACATACCATTGTTTCTCAACACAATCAACTACTAGTATAGGAACATGTTTACTTTAATCACGTTAGTTCATTTATGTATCTCAGTTTACTAACGTCAAATGACAATAAATACCACTTTAAAATACTTTCAAACACATTTTTCAGTGTCTACAACGACAGTCCATCAACATCTTTAAATGCTTATTAATACATGGTAGTAAATACAAACAAAAACAAGAAAAATGATAAAAATTACACAGTATATTTTGCAAGTACTAAGTAATAATACAAATGATTAACTCGTATACAAATTATTGTAACCACACTCAAGTTTATCACAACTGGAAAATTTACTGTCGTAAGTAACGAAGATTGGAATACTGAAAAAAATCCCTTGGCCTCGGGTTTCCATTATATTGTCAAATAACAAAACTAATAATCTCTAGCTGAATCTTATTATTTCTTCACACCATTCTTCTTACCAGGACCTGTCCCTTGCATATTCCACAGACCATAATAAATCCCTTGGTGTTGCAACAGTTCGCTGTGTGTCCCTTGCTCAGCCAGTGTTCCATTATTTATGACTAAAATCTGGTCTACGTTTTGTATACCTTTGAGAACCGAGAAAAATGAAAATTTAGAGATTTTGTCAAGTGAAGCTTAAGTAAATAAGTAGTCAAAAAATAAAGATTGGTTCTTACTCGCTAAACGATGTGCGATTGTGATAGTCGTTCTACCAGCACTTGCAGCGTCCAACGCCTTCTGTACCACCTGCAAAATTCAGTTTATTAACAAATTATTTATTTCAATTGAAGTTTATTTCAATACACATTTAGATTGATAAAATACTGAAAAAACTTGCCTCTTCAGATTCCATGTCTAAAGCGGATGTTGCTGCAGATTTTTCAAAAAGATTGAGTCAAATCAGTACACATACGTAAATATAAGAAACGTCTTTTCAAAATAAAATACGAGTAATTATATTTCACCTTCATCCAATAGTAACACCTTTGGATTCCGGATTAGGGCACGACTAATGGCCACGCGCTGCTTTTGTCCACCACTTAATTGGTTTCCCATCTCTCCAACTCGAGTTTCATAGCCCTAACCCCCAAAAAACAATGTGATTAATCTTCAAAAAATTCCGTAAACAATTACGTAATCCAGTCTCATGTCGAATAAAAAGTTCTTACCGCTGGAAGTCCAGCAATAAAATTGTGAATGTTGGCTTGTCTGGCTGCCTGGATTATGTCATCCATTGGAACCTCTCGCGAATTATCTCCATATGCTATGTTTTCTGCCAATCTAAATGAATATACACATTAATTAATTCATGATTGCAAAGTAAGTGTTTCAAGATTCTCTTTTTTTTAAATATATAAATTACGTTCGGTCAAATAGGGCCGGCTCCTGTGCTACGATGGCCATCTGACTCCTCAGAGCATTGACATTGAGGGCTGAGACATCAACTTCGTCCAGTTTCTATATAAATAACAAGGAATCCTAAACTCGATGGACACTTACGAGAAACACAAACAAGAAACTATCCAGTTGTCACTTACAACTTGTCCACTGATTGGATCATAAAATCTCAATATCAGTTGAATACATGTCGACTTGCCCGAACCTGAAATAACCATTTATGAAATACAAGGATTGTATACTCAAAACCTTTAAACTGACTACAGATTTCGAAAAGTTATGTACCGGAAGGACCAACAAGGGCAATTTTCTTCCCTGGTTCGACTCCGAATGTTAGTCCTCGCAATATTTTTGCACCCGGCCTCGTGGGATAGTTGAATTTGATGTTATCAAACAGTACACTGCCTTGAGAGTTTTTCTACACAAATGAATTTAAAAAATTAACCTTGTACATTCAAATTGTAAGACAAGATTATTCAGCCACTCACAATTTGTAAACCAACGCCCGGTGAATCATCTATAGTCGGTTTGCGATCCAGCAGTTTGAGAATGCGAGCACCTGATACTTTGGCTTTGTTATACTGTTGTTAGAAAAATAATTTTTACAAAAACTGATTAATTTTTTACTCAAGTATAGTGAGAAACTAATCATGTAAAAAGAGTATAGCGTTACGTTAGGCGCAAAAGCAAGGGTTTGCCCGACCATCATAGTACCAAAAATGAGGGCTTCTGCAACTCTGAACATAAAAAAAATATTAGGGTTTGTATTGGAGTTTTCTTATTAGTGTCCACAAGCCTCAGACACATCTAGAAACTTGTTAGTTATTTAATGAAAGGTTTTTGTAGAAAGACTTACTTAAAAACATCCGCAAACTCAACACCTTCATGCTCGATTAGGTAAGCCTGTAGAATACATCCATAAAGAAATTTAAAATATACCAGTTTCTTGTCATAATATATAAGATATGCAAATGCTTAAATACTGACCCCATAGTACATGACTGTTGCGTAAGCGAATAAAGGCATTGATTGAGAAAATCCAAAGATCAGTCCTCTGACATGTGCTCGTCGTAAGATCATTCTAAAAACATATTTTTGTAAATTTTTCATTTAAAAAATTTCTGACGAATAAAACAACACAGAGGCAGAACGGTTGTACAACATATATGTGAACAATGTTCACTGAACATACCTGTGTGGAGCATTCAAGGCTTTGTTGTACATCTCTACAAATGACCTCTCCTTACATAGACTAGCGACAGTTCGGATATTGCTAACAGCTTGGACGGCAAACTGTGAAAAATTAATGAAAATTGTGAAAAATAAATACCCTTAGACTGGTTTAATTCACTAGAATTTGGCCTAGACAAAAAAATAGATGATTTTGGCAAGTAAGTAAGTACCTTTGATGAATCTTCTATGGCACGTTTCTCCTTAATATTCTGTCCAGTCATAAGTTGTCCTTCCAAAAAGGTCTAAAGAAAATGATTGCATAATAAATTTTATACTCGTACCGTTAACGAGACTATCATGAAGTGAAAAAATAATCTGTTAGCATTTATTATTAGAAAATCAAATTGCAAAAATTACCGTAAGTCCAACCAAGGGTACAAATGCAAGACAAACGGCACCCAGTTTCGGCAAATAGTACATTCCAAGAATCACAGCCTAAAATCGAAAGACGATTAAGTAGGTTTCTGAACATTATCATTCACATTCAATTTTATTCTTGAAAGGAAACTTCCTTTTAGTTTTCTCCTTACCAGTGTAATAGTTGACAAAGCTTGCACAACAGTGCCCAGTCGACTGCCAGTAGCCTGTTTAAACCAAACGTATATTTACACAATCAATTTGAGAATGACAATTTTTCATTTCGATCGTTTTGAAAGAAGACAGATTATGGGTTTTCTACCCCTTGAACACTAGCTGCATCCCCAGAAAGACGAGCACATAATGCTCCAACATTATTTGCAATATCGTCGTACCAACCTGCAACACACATGCAAAAAAAGTTGGTTTCAATTTTGTTGTGTTGAAATTTTCAGTGACCTTTCAGAGCATACTGTATGAAAAACTCAGACACGAAGATGTTACCAGTAGGGCTCCGTTCGGAACGGGACAATC
>WJFB01003443.1:0-13202 GCA_009870185.1 Pygmarrhopalites habei | reverse complement strand
TGTGTGTGTGTGTGTGTGTGTGTGTGTGTGTGTGTGTGTGTGTGTGTGTGTGTGTGTGTGTGTGTGTGTGTGTGGATAGAGGGAATCAAAAAATAGCGGAGCAGTATAGCTACAGTCGGCTGAGTATAATCTTTTGTGCACTATGTACAGCATACATAAGAGTGAGATGATGCGGGTGAGAATTTTTATCACCACAACACTCCCTCTTATATTTTCATTTGACTGTGTGTGTGTGTCACTGTTTATCTAAAGCCGGAATGAATATCCCAAAATCTGGTCTCTATGCACGGCTCTGTATTAGTTAGAGGGAAAAGCAGTAAATTACGCACACACACACACACCGAGATAGAGAGCTCAAAGAATTAGCACACACAACTTTGTATTATTGTAAATTGTAACTTTAGTACATCCTGTGTTTTGAAATGGTTTCGTACTCACAGTCTCTCTCTCCTATTTACCCGGACGACTCACTGGAGATTCCAAGAATTTTCGAGAGTGACAGTCAAAGAGAGAGAGAGAAGGTGAGAGAGGAGGAGAGAGAATGAGGATTTTTGAGTGTGTGGATTTTTATTGACATAAATTCTCAATTCTCCTCACACTCACACACGTACACATCCTCATACAAACACACATACACACGGGGCTATCTGTGAGTGTGGATTTTTGTGAAGGGATTTTTTGTCATTCATGGTGGAGTAAATGTGTGCAGTTTTTATGACATAGTTTGTACCTTTGGAATCCTTGACGGAGATGAGATGAATGCGACGAATGAGATAAGAGTAGAGAGTGAAAGAGAGACGATGGTGTGGATAATGTGAAGATTAGTAAAAAGATGGATACAAGGTTTGGTCATAGAGACGACGGCAGAGAGAGGGAAAAGATAAGACTGTGTTTGTGTGTGTGAGAGAGAGATGAGAGTTGTGTAGAGGGAGGGAAAGGGAGAGAGATGAGAGGGATGAGGGAAAAGGAGGAGTATGACCAATTGAATCTAGCGGAGAAGATCAAAGGGAAAAGTTGTTGGCGGCTTGGTGTGTAGTTGCAGTGTGCGCTTTGGATGAGACAGATTTCGATTGTTTCGGTTGCTTTTTGTAGTCAAGTCCTTTTGCCGTCGCTCCCTTTGCCTTTACCTCCTTTGCCTTGTGCTCTTCCGTGCCGCCGCTCTAACCACTCAAAGAGACAACATGAAAAGAAATGCCATGCAAGAGAGATGACAACCCGTTTTTGCACAACCGCCGACTCTCTTCTCCATCACACACACACACACACACACACACACACACACACACACTGAGAGACGAAAGAAACTAGGGGAAAAAATACGCTCATTTTTTATGCTCACCAGAACTTCAAACGGACGCTGGAGCAAAAAGAGAATATCTTACTCTTTTCTGTCTCCACATCCTTCACTCCTCTTAAAAACTCTTCTTCTCTCTCTTCCCTATTTCTTTTCCCAAAAATCTCCTTTTTTACTTTTACTTTTCTACTCCTGTCTATGTACGACACACACACACACACAAACTGTACTCTACACATGGCCGACTGTAATGGGCTCAACTGTGTGACAGAAGTATGTAGAGGTAATGGTGACATTTTTCTCTGTTTCTCATTTATTAGCATCACAAGTACAAACAGACAACACGACAGGATTGCACAACACATCTTGTTGATTTTTTACATCACGCACAATTAACTTGCCCACACACACACACACAAATAACAAACCATCTCCGGCGACCTACCTCCACCTCCCTATCAATTTACTTATCAATTAAGAACTAATTTTTTTTCATACATTTTTTTCCCAACATTTCTCCTCTCTCCACGCTCATTTTGTGATCTTCTCGACTGTGCCCAGAATTTGGATTTTCCAATCAATTTCTTTGTCTCCTCTTTCTCCATTCAAAGGAACAAGAAATTCTTCGACTTGTTAATTTCCCATTATGGACGTTCAGGAGATATCCATAAAGGTAAATATAGATGCACATCTTATGTAAAAATGTAAGAGTTTATTTTTTTCAAAATTTTATGGACTCGTTTTTTTAAAGAGTTTCTTCCCTTCCTTGCTGACTCTGTTCTCCCTGTGGAACTCATACAAGTTGCTATTATTACTTTGACTAACTACTCTCCACCATACCTTTATTGCTGGGAAGTGTGGAGTGAAGTAAGGAGAAGTTGTTCTAAGTAGAATAAAGTGGAGTACATAAATGTGGCTTGGGTGACTCTGACTATCTTTGTGTAGTTTGTTTGTTGGATTTGTTCACAGAGTCTCTCTTTCTCTGAGACACTTTGTGTGTAGGCTCACATTGTGTCGGCGTCGACACACACACAGAGGTAGGAGAGAGGAGGTGGAGGAGGAGGAAGAGGTGGAAGTGAGTAGAAGAGTTCAAAGAAAGAGGAAATTTATTGTTATGATTAGAGCTTGGGACATTTTGGCACGCGATGGACGCATTTCACATTCGTGCTCATACGCTCCACAGATCAAAGGACGGCCGGCTTTGAACTTTTCTACACACCGCTCACCTACACACCCTCCACACACACACACGTACACACCGTACACAGAGAGAGTGTACTCTCCACTTTTACTTTATACCCCGCACTCTCCTCCTCCTCCTACCTTGTATAAATATCCTACAATGTAGTACTACTTCACCGTCTCAAATCTTGTGTCCTTGTTCCAGGAGTGCTCGGGTTCACCATGTAAATAGATTCTGCATATACCTAGTAGGGTGTGGAGACGCCATCCGAAAAGTTACTCCACACAAGTCACAACTTTTTTTCACTCTCTTTCTCTCATCTTCTTCCTCTGTGCATACAATTACCAATGTACAGGGTACAGAGAGCAAGCCACAAAGATAAGTTTAATGACAGTCACTCTCCTGGTTCACATATACCAATATAGAGATGTGTTTACGGTGTACACAGTACAGTGTGTGTGTGGAGGTGGAGGAAGCACATGGAATGAATTTGAGACAGATTTTCTTTTGAGGACAAGTCACTTAAGTAAAGAGAGAGAGCCGTTTTTTGTGTTTTTTTGTCAAGATTATTATTTCTTCCAAGTGTGTCTTTCCCCTCTCCTCCTATTCCATCCATATATACACTTTTCCAAACACAAACACAGTCCCTCTCTCTTTCTTTAATGCTGTCCTGTTTAAAAAAAGTAAAGGATCAAGTTTCACCTACTTGTATATCTTACTCCAGTGATAGCCTACAGTGAACAATATTAGATTCTGAGGGTAAGATAAGATGTAAACACCTTTAACAATTTTTTTTGTTTTTGTTTTCCTCTCACATTCGGATCTGAAAAGAGGGAAAGAGGAGGAGAGGGCGGTACACACACACACACTCGTTTACTCACACTCACACTCTCAAATATAAAAGAAAGGAGAGGGAGAGAGGGAAGGAAAATGGGCAGATGGAGAATATATACCAGTGGAGGAAATTACAAGGAGATTTTATTATTATTACTATTATTTTCCACAGTCTGTTTTTTGGGATAAAAATGTCAGATTTAGGTTAGATAGGGAAGCGCGGTCTTTTCTTTTCTCCTCCGTATTAAGACTCTGGTGAACTATATATAATCTTCGTTATCTCTCTCTCTCTGTCTTGAACATTTTTAATGGGCCTGTGGGGGTGAGATGGAGATGGTGTTAGAAGGAGGCGGAGGTCAGGCGTAAAATTAACAATTTTCTTACTCCAGTCTCAGTTTCCCTCTCTCCCTCTCCCTTCTAGCCCTTACAGTACAATCCAGCTCAGTTAAAAAGTGTGTGTATGTGTGTGTGGGGTGGTGTGCGTAACCTCTGGACTCCCACCTCCTTCTCCGAGAGCAAAAAGCTGTAACTGTACAGTCGAAATTATTATAATTTTTCTCATTCTTTCATGTTGAATCAGTTTTTTCCATATCACAACCCCCTCCATACACAACAAAACCACCACCACAAAGGTTCGAATATGTTGGAACTGTGTGTGTGGTGCCCAGGCCGCCGCTAATTTAATATGTGTGATCAAATTTTGAAAACACTTTTCCGAGTCCAGCAACCAACTTGTTCCAATGGGTGGTCTCCATCTCTCTTTCTCTCTCTGACTTTATAGAAACGAATACACTCTCATTACCTCCACTCCACCTCCATTTGAGTAGAGTACAAATCTACATACATCACATCTACACTCCGACCCATCCAAACCCATTTTCTTGTTCACTTTCAGTTTGATTTTATTTCGAAACTCTTTTTCTACACTTACATTGGAAAAGCCTTCGTTCCAACTTTTCCACTGCCATCCAAGTTTTCATTTTTTTAATTTAAGCAAATTGCTCCGTCCTGATCCTGGAGTGAGGATGCTGAGCCCTCCTCCTCTCCTTCTCCATATTCCTCTCTCCCTATCTTTGTACATTGGCCTTATCTCCAAATCATAATTCTGATTCTAATGGTCCGTCTAATTTTGTGCAGTTATTAAATTAGAGTCATAATTTTTCCACCCTCGCTCCAAAACTCCGTCTACCTTCCTCCCTCCATCAAATCACCAACTTAATTTGTACAAATGGACCACAATGAAAGCCTGAGTCCACATACACACACACCACACATAGAGAGAAAAAGTATGGAGAGCAGAGGGGGGTTAGCTGAAGAAGAGGAGGAGAAAAAAAGTTTGAAATTTAATGTGGTTGTTTCATTGCACTGTAGCATTGATTATTGTCCAGGACGGGAATTTAATTTAATTTCTGAATATCACGCAAACCCATCATTTGTCATGGTTGTCAAATAACGAGCCGTATCCGCTCTTCACTGGAGAAAATAGAGAGGAGAGGGAGGAGAGAAAGAAAAGGAAAAAAATCCACGTCATTTTTTCCATCCATCTCATATTTCATATTTCACAGAGTGGATAAAATATAAAATGAGTGGAAATTTAGTGTGTGTGTTTGTTCATTCTAATTTATAATATTAAGAGAGAGAGGGAGAGAGAAGGAAAAATAAATGTGGACACATCAGAGCTGTGTTCCAGTGACTAGCCAAAATGTATTTTCTCATTTACTGTGACACGCCCTTTTCCCAATTGTAGTTCATTGTGTGTGTATGTGTGTGTCGTAATGTCATGTCATGTCAGGGTTATGGTGTACAATTCATTGATCAAGATAACAAAGTGTGTCTGCAGTACTGTGTGTAGAGTACATAGTAGTTGTAATGTGATATTCATCGGGCAGTGCAATGCAATGACTGGCCAGTACATTATTTTACGTGGCAGTGTTTAATTACATTATGAAATATTTATCGGGGAAATTCATCTGGGAGTATTATTTCATTTTTGGAACTCCAATGATTCCCCATGACCCATGAGATGATTCAAGTGCCTTTTTATGGGGAGTAGCAGCTGACGCCACTCTAGAGTTGGACTAATGCGTGTGTGTGTGTTGAGGAAGAAGGCAGAAAGAATCTCATGAAAAATTTAGGAAAGTGATGGCCAACACACACTACACACTGTAGATTTGAGTGTAGTGTACTAAGGGGATTAGAGTTAAATAAATAGTAGTAGTGAAGTATGGACTATTCTAACGTAATCCTCAAGTATTATTACTTTTTCCTGTTCAATGAACGAATAAATAAATAATAGACTCTTACAGTCCTCTATTGATTTCCTCTTACCACAAAATCTACTCTTCTTGTACGTGTGTGTGTGTTGTCCTCGTTCCTCCTCTCCACACTCCCACAACATCTCATCCTACATGAGCTAACAACTTGTAAGGTTATGCTTTTATGCTTGCAAAGTAATCATGTTATTCGCATCCTCCTCCTCCTCCCATGTATTCTCATAAACATTGTATAGTTCTCGTTTTTTGGACAGCTTTTTGAGGATTGAGCAGTGTAACTTACTATATTTTTCCTTCGTCTCAAGATAACTTGTAAAACCTTTTATTTCCCTCCACCATAATATCCTCTCAAAACTTGCACAGGAGAGAGAGAGAGAGAAAATAGGGAGAGGTTTGGCTCCAGCTGTGCAACCATCACTTCTTTCCAAACTCAGAAAGAGAGAGAGGAGAGAGAGAAAAGTCTCTCTTTTGACTCTTTAGAAAAAATACAAGGGGGAAATACAAGAGAGGAAGGAGGGAGAGGGCAAAATGTTGAGTCGGCAAAAAATCAACTTTGCAAGAGCAGACAGACAGGGATCTAACAATGTAAGACACAATCATATGAAAAAAAATATCAGAATGAAACAGAATACATAGTCACTTTTGTGGAAGGTCTAATAAAGCTGATATATTTTTATTTTATAATCTTTTTTCGACCACATTTTTTTATTCTTGTAGAATGAACACAATTCTCAATCGGTATAAATGATGTTACTTTTTTCCAACAAATAAACCTCTTTACGATATCCCCTATCTACTGGCACTTTGGTTGGATAATAGATCCGCAGATTTTTCTCCCTCCCTCCCTCTCTCTCTATTGTGAATTTTGTCATCCGTGTAGAAAAAGTGAATTTATTGTGAATTGGTTTTTGAAAATCTGTATAAAATTGTATACTTGTATTTTGAAATGTGTTTTTTGAGGGAGGGGATTTTAACAAAGGCAATTTTAATAAAGGTTGAGATGGTGAATCTTGACTCCTTTTCTGTATACTAAGGTAGAATATAAAATATGAGGAGTGTTTGTTGGTGTTTGGAACAATTTGAACAAAAAGATATTTTCTTGGAGAGAATGTTCCAAGTTGTTCCATTATCCTTCTAATTCATATGATACGATGAATTTAACACTGAGGCCCCTGTACCTCTTCCTCTGGTGGAGAAGTATAGATCATTTAAATGTTCAAATATGATGTGGAGAAGGAGAATGGACACAGAGTGTGTTTATAGAGTGGAGGATGTGGGATGGGAGGAGAGGAGAAAAGCTTTTAGAGAGTGAGGAGGAAAAGGGCAGGCCATTAGGATGTCATGAGAAGCCATATCGTGTATCTTATCACATGGACGAAATTCACACCTCTACCACCCTCTCTCATAATTCTTCTCTTGGGATGAACATTAAACTTATAATATAACCTCTTCCTCAAAATTTATATCTTCACTTTTGTGTGATGTACACCAAAGAGAGAGGGAGAGGAAAGAAAACATCATCTTGCTTCCCAGCCCGACATCCATACAACTGTATATTACATGTATGCAGCATTGGACAATTTTATTATACGCGTATACAAAGCACACAATTGTGTACACGGAGAGTGAGAGAGTGTGTGTACTTTAATGGTAGTTTGAGTCAAAATGTTGCCATTATTCTCTCTCTCTCTCCCTTCTCCACTTCCTGTTTCAAACACACACACACCGCCCTTCAAAAATAAGAACCTCATAAACAGATGTAGAAAGGTTTTGCAAAAAAATTGTATTTGAGCGTATGATAGTGATAATGTGTGGAAAAATATGAAATTTACTCTCGATTCAATTTTATTTGACAATTCAGTGGAAAGACCCAGGTGCCCTGTTTCCGTTATCATGTTTTTCCACCGTCTGGAAGGGACATGGACCCTTTAAATATTATTGTTGGTACTTTCGCATTTGGCAAATGAAAACAAGGATTATGAAAAACACATGTCGTTTAAGGGAATACCGTCATAACTTTTTTCTTTCACTTTTAATTCACGATCCTACCTTATTTTCCCATATTCGCTTTCAAAACCGGCCTTTAGATCAATAGGCAAAATGTTAGATGGTCTTCCTCTTCCTTCAAAACTTTGTTTGGACTTTTGACTTTAGACGCTACAAAAAGAAGAGCCAAAGTTAAAGGATTTTGTCATAAAATTTCATTGGGAATTTACATGAATAGAAATTGATGGAACTAAATAACTCCTCCACAATATAGAATGCTTTGGGTTTAATGGAAGGTATAAAAAATTTTATTATGAATTTTCCCTCTCAACTCCTTTTATAAAATGTGGGGAAATTGTGTAAACACCAATTCAACCACACACAAATGCAATGTACGTATTTTGGCAATGAAAAAGAGAGAGGGATGAGAATTTGTATGATAGTTCTACTCTCAAACTACATATTCCAAACAATGGATTTTATATTGGAAATAACGGAATAGAGATGGGAGAAAGGTGAAGTCATTCCTTCATATCTTTTGGAAAGTTCATAGTTCCTCTCTGTCCCACAGTACAGTACAGGATTTTTTTGACTAAATCAAAAAAATTTGAGACTGGAAATCCTATTGTGAGGAATGAGGATGAAGGATTCACGGTACACAATACAATACAAATCTCATCATTTGTGCTGAGCACGGAATGGACAGACATTTGTTCGGGATAGGGTGGATTGGGATGAACAGAGAATAAGGGAGGGAGGGGGACAGATCCAGGAGTATTTTCCAATAATTTAATTCTTTGAAAGGAGTGACTGAGTGGACAATGAACAGGGCCAACAACAATCGTCCCTACCAGCTGAAAATACATATACACGATGTCTCCCTTTCCAGTTCAATTCTTCCCCAGTATTATTATCATTTCCCCTCACCTCAGCATATTTGTGTATGGAGAAAGGGAGGAAGAACGGCTTTTGTTGGAGGACACTCTAGAATTTCAATATATTCTAATGCTGCATGTATTTCAGTCAAAATGACGAAATGTTGGGTTTGGCTATCGCTGAGGTGAGTTGCAGCAGCGGGTGGCGGGGCTCGTATCAACATTTTCTGCTTTCTTTTCTCTCTCTCTCCCACACACTCACTCACACACACACCGTCTGTTTGTTTCCATCATTTTATTATACAATATTTTTACGTCATCCTACAGTTCTGGTATAAAGGGAATTTTGGCCATTACACATATTCAAAAAAAAGTTTTACTGCTCTTCCCTCCTACTCTGCCTATCTTTTATCCTTTATTCATTCCTCACTTTCTACATACGTCCAATTCTTCGATTGTTATTTTTTTATACTCTTCCAATTTTTCTCTTCTCTCCCTCAACCACACACACATTATTTCTCTACCTGCTGTCTCTTCATTTCTCTGATTTCCGTTCTTCTCCGTCACTTTTCCTCACTTCAAAAAACCATGACTATTGACAGGGTGGAAAATGAGAAATGGAAAAAAAGTTGGTCATTTTCTTTCTTTTATCCTCGCAACACACACACAACATACATACATGTATATGGTGGATCAATACAAGTTACCAGGGGACGACCAAAGTATGGGGTCAGATTGGTCGTTATTTTTTGATAAAATTGGGAAAGACGAGCCTAACTGATGGCTGGTTTCCGACTCTTCGGTGGTGTGTGTGTGTATGTGGAGAGGGGAGAGTTAAAGTCTATCATTATTACGTCAGGTGGATCAACAAAAAGGTGAATGTACATTCAGAGACGGGGTGGAGGGAGAGATGGAAAAGAGAAATGGATGATTTGGCTGTCCATTGAGTTGGAAACTAAAATTTTCCTTTCTATATTTTTTTCTCTCTCTCTTTTGTCCGCTCAGCAGTATCAATTACGCTTTTCCCCTACTCAATTGTACATTGAACCATCAACGGCCAAAATATATAAGTATATATTATTTTTTTTCATTCGTTATATTCTTCATTTGATTCCCAAGTACACTTGTATTCCTTCTCCTTCCGTAGTGCAGTAGCTTGCATGCTATTCCTTATATAATGGATGAGTGGGGAGAAAAAGTCAGTTTTTACTCTGAGCAGAGAGAGAGAGAGAGAGGAGGACGAGTGGAAGAAGTGGAGGGAGCTGAAGAAGGAAAAAAAGTTTCGAGATGAAGAAGAGGACGTGAGTTGAGGACTTTCTCCTGCCCAAGTTTCTCATGACTTGAGTTGACTGTGTACAATGTGTTTGTGTGCGTGTGTGTGTGTGTTTGTGTAGAGATATACACAGCATTGGATGAATGAAGACTGCACATTGCATTGGCGTAGGTACAAGAAGGAGCCATTTTTTCCTTCTACTCATTTCCTTGAACACTTATCCCGTTTTACCGTTTTAGACTCGTCTTCTTCCCCCTCTTCTTGTGACCAAGTGGAGTGTGTGTGCGTTTGCCTGTGTGTGGCTCACAGTCCATGGAGTGTGCATAAAAAGTTACACTTGTACACTTTATCCTGAGGGAAAAGCTGTATGAACTGGCTGCATAGTCAACAGTTTGTGTGTGTGTGTTTGGGTGGGAGTGTGTGGAAAAGGGGGAAGGCGATGAGAAATTCATGTAGAACTATGCATGCGATAAATCATGAGTTGAAGACGAATTTATAAGGTTGATTCATGGACCAAAACAATATGCACTGAACCGGGACTGAGATGATGGGATAGCCCCCTCTTCCTCTCGCTCTCTCTGTGATTGAGAGAGAGTGAGAGAGAGTGTGTACAGTATGTACGGGTGTACGGGTAAGGAGCACATTATGGGATCAGAGTAAAGACAAGGAGAAGTAGAGAGAAAAGAGTGAGAGTGAGGCGAAGGTGAGGGATGGGAGAGGAGAGGCAGAGATTTTCCAGCTTCTAGTAGGGAGTGCTCAAAACTTAAGATTCTCAAGACTCACTTCCTTCCCCTCCACTCTCTCTCTCTCCCTGGTACTCCCTCCGTCTCCTGCGCTTGTATACCCTCCAGTCTGAGTTGACTGTGGTAAAAAGGCATGGAGCTATTCTTGAATTTTTTGAGAATTCAGGATTTCTTTTTAGAATTGTTCATATTCCCTTCTTTTCTCCTTACTGTTTCTCCTGTCTTTGCACAAGAGATCCTCGGGAGGAGTGCAGAATTGCTCACTCTCCCATCTCGTCCATCTTGGAGGGAGGAAAAGGAAAGACACTCATGTCTAATGTCTTCAGTGTCTTCTGAATAGTTGAGTAGTGTACAAACTTCTATTGTATCTGTATCGTGTGTATGTGGTGCATGGATTATGGGGTGTGTGGTTATGACTATATTATTTATACTATGTGAGAAGAGGGGAAAGTGTGTGTGTGTATCAGAATAAAAAAGAGAAGGGTATGGGTATTTGGAGAGTGGGAAGTTTTTCCTTGCATGGGTAAGTCAGGATAAAATTTTGATGCAATAATTTACGATTCGTTTCCAGTTATAAGTCAGGAAATGTCATCGGAGCGTGTGAATTGCATTCCAGGCTCTCCCTCTCTCTTTCTACCCCTACCCTTACACCCTCCCTTCTCCAGTCTCAGTCTAGTAAATGTACAATGTAGTTAGACCAACCAGGGGCCTGGTGGTTCCTGGATGAAAATTCAACCAGCTATTTTGGCAGGCACAATTGAAAACTCAGCGAGACGTGGAAAATGAAATTTGTGGAATCTCTCTCTCTCTTTCCGGGTGCTACCAATTCCAGCAATATTCTCCACACTCCTCCTCTTCACCACCATCCCAATTATATCAAGACTCCAGTCAGTATCCTAGATAACCCTTTTCAGACATCACATACACTCACTCTCACTCAAATCTCCAGACTGAGCACAAGGGAGAGAAGTTGAGACAGAAAAGTGAGTGTGGTTTGTGATATATACTATGTATGTGTGTGTACGGATGTTCCAGCTGGTAACTTCCCTCTGCATATCCCAATCTTCCTTTCTTCAAAGTATACTAGCGTAGGCTCTCAGGCTTTTGTAAATTCAGTCTGCTCTCTCCATTCACAGGGGAGAAACAGAGGATGAGAGTCGAGGATGAAGTTTATTCATGTTTTAGTCAGAACAATTAATTTATTAAACAATTGAATCCAAACCACCACCACTCAGCTGCCTTAGAGTATCTGTATTTGTCGTAATGATGTGCATTGAGGATTTTGGAAGGATACATTGAAAATCCTATTCACACTGTCGAATATCCCCAACTCTGAAGGAAAAAGAGGATTGTTGGTGAAGAATCAACTTCTCATTGTCAATGAGAGGCTGAGTTTACCTCTTCACATGAAATTGTGACAAATTGTAAAGACTCTCGCCTGCTAATGTTGTTTTGAGTTGTGTGTATGTGACTATCCAAATCCACGGATTTGGACAGTGAGTCTGAATTTTCCATGTTTTGTGTAATGTGATGGATGATGCACGTGTACACGGTGTGTGTGTGTGCACATGGAGAAGCTGATAGAGTGTTAAATTTTCATGAAGTTTCCATGTTTATTGTGTTGTAGGAGGGAAGGGGAAGCGTGTCTTGCCTAGGAATTGAATTTTTGGCTTGAGTTGCGAGTAATTTGGCATTGGCACTCTCACTTCCTTCCTTCCTCTTGACTAACCTGCGCTCCCTGTTCTCACATTTCCGTTCATCTCTCTCTCTCTCTGTCCCTCCACCATCTACTTCCAACTGATTTAGCTTTCCCTCAACTCTTCTTGTTTAGTGTATGTGTTGAGAGAAAGAGGAAGCCTCATTAAAGTTGCTGATTGTCAGGTGGAGTCCTTGTCTCTTATATCCAGAGAGGGAAGGGAGAAGAGTTTCCAAACTTCTGGAAAACGTGAATGCTTAGTGTGGTGGTGTCGTTGAGAAAACGGAAATGGACTGGATTTCATCCATACTTTATGCAGATTACTAGACAACTTACGTGTGTTACACTCAACCCCCTCCTCCCACATCCATACACACACTTTACAGCCCCCAATTCCAGCTTGTCAATGTGTGTACACTGTACAGTTTATGTGTGTGCTTGTGTGGGACTGGAGAAATAGAGATTTCGAAACTCAGCGAACAATCCTGAGCTTTCACACACGCACAAAGCTACGAATCATGTTTTTCAGCGTCACAGGAGTAAGAATAGTACTGCCAATGTACACTGAACAGACTGTGTCAGTAGTTGGTGGGAGAGGAAGGGGGAATTTGAATTTAAATTTGCATGAAGAATCCATTGGGAAGGTAAAGGACGGAAGTAAATTACAAAAAAATCTTTTTCTTCGCTTTCACTCGGCACTTGGCCATGAATTTAGTTCTCCTCCTCTCCCTACTTTCTTCCACTGTATTGTATGTTTGAGGAAGTAAGGAACCAGTCAATTGTATTCTGTTGTATTGTGTTCAGTACAGGACGTAGAATAAAATGTGGCCATTACATTAGTAGTTGAGTCATTCTCGTTGAAAATGAAAGCGACTTAAAATCTCCCTCCCTCTTTAAATTCACTGTTAGGAGTCTCTGGAGAAACTAACGGTTATTTCTATTGTCAAACTAAAACGGTGGACTCCACACACACACATACACAGTACTACATACATACCGTATTTCCTCTATTAGAGCCCCAGCCTCTATTAGAGCCCCACCCCCC
>WJFB01003442.1:0-13205 GCA_009870185.1 Pygmarrhopalites habei | reverse complement strand
AAAAAGAACCCCCCCCCCCCCAAATTTCTTTGAATATTCATTCTCTCGACTATGAAACACAGTATCCCTCCCTGCACCCAAATAATCCCAAAAGGGACTGACTTCTCCAAAGTCCCCGATCCATTCATGGACATTCTGTCCATGAATTACACTGGGGCTGTACGGAATTTCATGGATGCATGTACCACTTTTTGTTTTGTCCTGAAATATCTCTTCTTCTCCTTCTATAATCTTAACGCAAGAGCTCCCCTCTATCAATAGTTGGCTGGATGTGTAGCTGAAACACTTGACCTCCTCATCCACACACCACAATGGCGCAGTAAGAGACAAAGGCAGAGTAGGTCATTACTAGTGACCTTGCTACACGTAGCTTCCAGTGAATACTTGTATCTATTTAGAAGAACAACTTTGACTTTTCCCAGTTGAGATTTATTTATTGATTTTAAAAAACCACTTTTCAATTGACACGACAGCCGTCTCAATGACTGGAAGAAGTGACCCTGTAGAACCTAACCCTGTCTCAGTCATGTAAATTGAAATATGTACAACCATCCAGACGATTCGGAATGGAGGGACACGACTACTCTTGTCCCTTGGTGCGTACATTCACTCTGTTGACACTTTTCTTCACTTGAGGAGGACAACTTCCCGAGAATCCACAACTTTCACCAACGACAAGGAAGGATTGACATGGGGAAGTGTGTGGAAATGACCAAGGAATCACACTCACAGCCTTCATTCCATCCAAGGGTCCAAGGAGGAGGTTATGAGGAAGGGACAAATACAATTCCAATTACCTTTAAATGTACTCACCCGCCGACGACCACTTACACTCTTCCACATCAAATCATGGCCAAGTGGTCAAATGTTCTTTTTCTCAAGATGGAAAAAAGGAAAACTGGACCATTTGGTGAGTAATGGTGTAAGAGTGTACGTTTCGCCGTCGGAGGGGGGAGGTTGAGCATTCTCCTTCCCGGATCCTCCTTCAATCTCAACGCTCTCAGTCACTTCCTCCACGGTGACCTGTTGACCTCCATCTTCCTTGGTCTTTGTCGTTTTCGTCTTTTTCGTCTTCTTCACTTTCTTCTCCACCTGCTGCGTGACTCTCATTTCAACCTCGACGTCACCCATTCTGATTTATTGACTTTTTGTGCGTGGACTGGTCAACAGATAGAAAATATATTGGACAACAATCCTGGCAATATAATGGACACTTGGTGATTCACAAAAGAGAGAGAGAGAAAGGCCAAAGAAACAATCCAATGGAAGAGGAATTTGACGGAAAAGATTGACCAAACTCCTTCTTGATGTTCCTCACTGCTCAACCTCGACAGCACAACTAAACTCTTTTCTCAGTCCTCAGTCGAGCAGAGTACACCATGTGCAGAATGCGGGTAGCAGGAGTGAAAGCGGGTATTGGGCACATAGACAGCCGGTTTCTTTCCTCCCTCCTCCCTGTATTTAGGACACACACAGATCCTGTACCGAGACGGACCCATAAAACACACACACACACCACCCTCAACACAAATCTGTGATGTGATGCATGGATATTATTATAACACGACCAACTCGGATCCATCCAACCCCAGACTCTGTCTTTAGGCAGACCCCTCCTCATTCATATCTAGGAAAATGAATGGTCCAAGAGACACAACCTCGTCTCACAAAAAATCAATGAAAAGTGTAGCTACCCCTTTATCCATTGTTGTTCACGTGCACACATTTTAGGAAAAAAGTAAGGACGATTTTGTCTCATCTTTGTCTCACCACCGGAATTTTGAGTCAGATCAACAACAATTTAAGATTAAGTCTACTTTTGTTATTTATATCTCCTCGTCTATCGGGAGGAATAGATGGAGCATTAACTTTTAATGGAGATTCCATAAGAAACTCATTTCATCCTTCTTTAAAAGCCAGAGCCGCCGCCAACCCCGCCCCACACACACACTCGCTCGGAGATCTAAGGAGAGAGTATAATGTAGAGAAAATAAAATATTTAGTGAGGAAATGACAGCCAAAAGTGTTGTACATGTCTCCGTCATCAGAGCAACTCTCCCTTCCTTCCACCAACACAAATCAGGCCTTCACAGTCCATTTTTCTCTCATCATCAACATTTACTTGGGAATCTGACCCCAAATTGAACAGGATGACTTCCCATTTGACAGTGGGTACTCAACTGTCTGAGTCTGAGCACGGAATGAATCTCGAGTTGTGAAAACAGTGAAGCTTTTTTTACAAATTGTGACTCGAAAGTAGAGCCAGGAACTTTTCATAAATCCATTAAATGCCAGTCATTTAATTGTCCACCAATTGTGGAGAAATGGAAGGAAGGCAGGATTCCAGGGGAAATTGCATCATTGGGAAGACGAGACAGACAAACCATAAATTGACATTGACGAATGTCCCATTTGACTTGGGGGCCTCTCCCTCTCCCTGCTTCTATCTTCTTGCTGAATGTGTGAGCTGTTGAAAATTGAAGGATTGAGTGGGTGGATGAGCTCAGAGGATAAAAGAACAAGTTGATTTGATGATACACACATGTCAACACTTGCCCCTATGCCAAGCAAGGCACAATCCTGTCTGCCCAGAATAAACGTCTCTTGTACGAGAAGAGGACGAACGACTTTTCCCATCCATGTTCTCATCTCTGGCGTGCTCTGGTCTGGCCAAGGACTCTTCCCAACGAATCTCTAACGAAAACCAGAGAGTAGATTCTCATCTCCATCTGCTCCTCTGTCCCATCAGATTATCTCTCTACTCCACACACACACTCACTCCACAATAAAAACTTGACAAACAGGCCGACCATAACATCACCTGACCCTCCGATCAACAGTGAAGAGAGGGGGAGGGGAGCCTTGACAAACTCTTGTCAATTTCATAGGAGACAAGAAATGCGAAAATGACTGCATGTACAATGTGTGTGTCTTCCTGCATGAGAAATTAATGGTCGACGTCCTTCCCTGGTGAAAGGTTACAGACGCATCCAGTCAGACTGAATGGGAGGATGGACTGTGGTTGGGGAGCGCCAAAGGGAAATGTAGAAAGAAGGAGAGTGGGTTAAGTATGTATTATGTGCCATGTTCAACATTCTACTCAAAAGTGACGGACAGACGGAAGTCAAGGGAATTTTTCACGTACGAAAAGGAGGGAAGGAAAAGGAGACCGACCCAGATTTCAGAGCCGGGTGCAGAAGAGAGGGGAAAACTGTGTCGGAGCGGAGACAAGATGAAAACGTCCCTTCCCTCAACACTGGCCAAATATCCTGGATTCTGTTGTGTGCAGACAGACAAAGAGAGGGTTAATGAAAACCAGGAGGCGAGGCAGATGATCATCAGGTAATCATAATTCCAAGTGGCTTGGTCTCTTCTCAACAGATCAACAGAGAGAGAGAGAGACAAAGCTCATCTCCGCTCATTCATCTAATAATAATTCTTTAGCCCTCGTACATTTCAATCCCGGGCACTACCAACATCACAATTACACTCTCATCATACCAAGATGAGACACATTGTATAGCCCTCACTCACACACGTTCTCCCTCCAATTATCATCAGCCTCACGATTTGCTACACATGAGCCATTTAATTACTTAGCCACCGTCGAAAAATATTCCCCTCCCTCCCCCCACCACCAAAGAACAGAGGGACAAAATTATTTCCAACTCCTCTCGGAAAACGACACCCCCTCCGAACACCCAATTTCCACCAAAAATAACTCAAAAGAAGTGTCGACATAAAGACAAATGTTGACCTCCCTAGTCCCGTGTCAAGACACGGCAAATCCAAGAAGTGGGTATGAAAGTGATAGTAATAGTAAATTCTGTTCAAGTTACAAAAATAAAGTTGGGAGTAGAGTAAAGACACTCCTTGACGACACTCTTCTTTTGTTAACAGTACACAAGTCTCTTGACATGGGAATTATGGTCGGAGGACAACCGGCCACACAACATTTGTATTTGAGGAGACTTTCGTGAAAAAATCCTCTTTACTCTTCCTCTAATTAGTAATTATGGTGTGGACCAAGTATCAAACAGAAGAAGGGAAAGTTGTTCCTACACTTTCACTCTTACCCTCTAACAATGTAAGAGTGTATGAAGAAGCTTCTTGACAACCTCTTCTCTAGAAAGGAGAGGCAGACCCAACGAGGGTCTTTGACAAAGTTTTCTCATCTTCTTTTTCTCATATCTTTCATTTTGACTCAATACAATTCCCCTCAATTCCACGGACCAATTTTCACACACACACACACACATAGATATAACAATTAATTAGTTACGAGTCTACTTCGGCGAAAATTCTCTAATATTTCCAGCTGCTGAGTTCAAGGGTAAGAAAACGGTCTCAACTGACGGAGTGAAATAAAACTGGTATGACGCAGTTAGGACTGCTCATCAACTTTTAAAATAATGTGGGCTACTCCCCCAGTCAGTCAGTTGTGCCTCTCCCTCACCGGGGAGAATGAGATAAGCGGATTATTTTAAATAGGCTTATTAAAAACGTATACGTCTTCTCATACGGTGTCACTTGTAGGGCTCCTTCACCTGGCCCACGCCCAACCAACAAGTGGCGGAAAGGAGAAAGGAGGACTTGGTGCATGTACATGACCCTCTCCTTCTTATCATTAATAAAGCGGGAAATTTTTGGCGAGCCCACTCTAGAAATCCACACATTCATTATTATGCTGACTTCAAAGTTCCGCCATGAAGAAGACAGAGAAAGAAAGATTAGTGGAGAAGATAGAGACTTGCACACACACACATTTAAAGTATTGTGTGTGGAACAGCCGACATGTGGAAAATTTGCTGGAACAAAATGCTCTTATTAACTGAAATACAATCCTTTCCCTAAATACAATCCTCTTCCCTCCATTTAAATACTAATTACTCATCATGTCAACTCGAACAAATCAACTGCAGCCCATTAGGCACTGGATGGACATAATCCGTCATCCACGCGTGTCAAGACTCTCTTGAGTTGGGTCAACGAGACGGGATTCTCTTCTTGTACAACTTTCAACTCTCTCAAATAATTTTAAGGATTCTTTAGGCCCAGCTGGGTAATTTGGTCGACATCTCCGTCCGAATGTCCACTCGACTGACTAGTTTACTACATGAGGATTTTCCTCAGTGAAAGGTCAAAGTTGTCATAATTTGTTATCGCAGATACAAAGTATGTACGCTGCTTATAAGCTGAGCAGGTTTTAATTAAATCTTTCTGAATCGAGTCAATAATAAAATAAATAGGGAATATGAAGGAAATCTTTGAACGTCACTCGATTTGACTCGAATCCTACACAGCCATGGATTTAACCTACTTTTATAACACCAATTTCTCACAGATCCGACCCCCCCCCCCTTTCCACACACACAATATGTACGTCACATGTGTACAGAGTGTAAAGTAACATCTGCAAATTGTTTTGCTTTTCCTCAGACTACAATAAATGTATGTGTGTGTGTGTGGACGGACCCCTTCCTTATGCCCCACATGTACGTACATACTCATTATGTAGGGGTGTATCCAAATACAAATATCTTCCAAAATCCTCCATCCAGCCTATTCTACGAAACACATTTAAATCCCACACACTTTCCATTTTCCAAAATTCATAATGACTTAATTAAACTTTTTCTAACTTGAATTCCTCCACGAGTTTCTGTTCCCTACACTCCGTCAAGTACCTATACGTGGGAAGGACGTAGATTGTGTGTGCACACAGCACAAAAGAAGGGAAAATAGGGCTAGGGTGAACTGAGCAATCAAATACCAGGATGTACATACGTACTTGTGTGTAGCATCCATATTTTTAGACTCTAGTCAACCCACAAAAAACCAAATAAATAAATAGCCGAGTCTAATTAAAAATGGAGTAACAGGGTAAATATAGACATTGCGAGTCAGGGGTGAATGGAGTCGTCCACAAACTGTCACAAAATTGTCCAGTTACACTATCAATCTAGATATATCGTGGAATGAGTTTTCTCAAAGTGTACGCATACACAACCTATCTACATACGTAGGTAATATAGAGCTAAATGAGGCCTCACGACTACGTTGAATTGATTGGCAGGGAACAAAATGAATCAATTACATATTGTTGGAGTAGAACATAGAGTTTGGGATATTTGATGAGCAGCTGTCAACCAGACAAGCATTCTAGAGTGTTAATGCCACGAGTGGGCAGAATGAGTCAATGAATAATAGCATAGCATAGTATTTATATTCATTATGAGGATATTAAGGAATTCAAGTTGGAGTGTACCTTGAACAAGTAGAGAAGGGTGGATGGATGGATGAAACAGTTCCACACCAAATGGAAACAATCAAGAAAATAGAGAGAGTGCGAGGAACGGAGGGACTAACCTTGATTCAAAAATGAAAAACAAGGACTAAAAAAATTCTTCCACTTTTCTCTCTCTTTGTCTCGTAAATTATTGGTCGGTCGCTTTCCTTGAGGAACAAGGTGGCATATATGTGCTTGAAAAAAATCTCCCTCTTTCTCTCTCGAATCTTGAGCTGGTGGAAGAGTGGAATTTTCCCAAGAACATAAAAAGTCAACTTGTTATTGTGCTAGCATTTCCCCTTGACTTGGTCTCTCTCATTCGGTCTTTTGAGTGTATTCAAAAAAAATTAGGGCAAATGGTGGCTGCTCTGCTCTGTTCTGCCGAGGTCCTACTTGGGGGAGAGTGAGTGTGAAATGTCCAATTAACCGAAACATATGTTGTCAAAAGTTGCTTCTTTCTTATGTTTTTCCTACACGTCCAAGTCTGTTTATCTAGTTTAATGAAGGGTGTTGGGGAGGAGGGGAAATCCCACTCCCAGTCTTCTTCTCTTTACAAGTAGAATTAACACACACTTTTTGTACAGTCGTAGGTACACACAGGAGGAGAGGATATAGCGAATTATATGTAAAAGAAGAAGAAGAAGGATTTATATTATATTATAAAATAATATCCAGATAGTCGATCGCTTGGAGTCTATACCGGAAGGTGAAAAAACAAGGGAAGGCAGAGAGAGAAAGACACACACTCAAGAGTCGTTCAATCCCTATGATAATTTAAATATACATGGGGGAGTGAGATGGAGAGGAGGCCGTCTATACAAATAGATATGATAATGATGAAAGGGGTTTGCAGCCGCAATCTGTTTTCACAGTCTATCTCCACCGACTTTTCCAAATATTCTCTCCAAGTATATACAAACTGAATGAATACAGTAGTCGTCTACTTAGATACTCTCCGAATGTGTATGTATGTAGATTGTCGGTTCATTCCTTAAAACCCGGTCCTCTCTCTCTCTCTCTTTCCTACCTAAATTATCTGGAGTACAAGAGGGGCTGGAGAAGGAACAAGATGAGTTGAACAGGAGCACAGTCTGAAGTTGAACAGGGAGACGAACCAAGTAGTCGAGTAGTAGTTAAAAAAAAGAGCAAGTAGAGGACGAATTCCCTTTTGGCACCGACACCTATAGTCCCCGCAAACACTTTTTTTCATCATACGTATAGTCCCCACCACCCGCACCCTCCCTCCCTCCTTTTTTGATTCCGTTTCCGAGAGTCTTTGGATATTTTGGACGCCACCAAGAGTCTCGTGTGCACATACACACTCCACAAAAACAGAGGATGAATCCAAGAGTCGCGTGCAAAAAATGTCTTGTAGAACCCGAATTTTTCAAAACTCCTCCATCCATACTACCTACCCCCGCCCGCCCCCCGCCTCCTCCTCCTCCTCCTGTCGTTCATGAGTCGCGTATCTATTTTCGGTCACAACCATAACCAAGAACCAGGGATACATGCAGAGACTCGAGTCATAACCCACAGCATTGGACTCATCTGTCTTTCCACATTCACATTCTATGACTACAATGACAACATGGACTGCCAAAATCCTGAGTTCCCCAACGTTGCACCCACATCCTCACTTCCGCATCTCTCCTCCAATCCTCCTCCTCCTTTTCAACTCTAATCTGCACAGCCAATCCACCGTACAGTATGAACCACGTCCACCATATGCAACAATAGTCCAATTAATTGTTCCACATTAAATATGACGTTTCGCTTCCATATCCATTCAAATACATAAGTAGCCCAGAAATTGTGTCTTTCGAAATGTGTCCCGAGTTGTCTCGAGACATCTCGTGTCCCACAAACACTGAAAAATCCTCAAAGTTTACTCTCCTTTGCCATAATTGTCCTCATTGACTTGCCACCTTCCAACTCTGACTAACTCGGAGCCACCACGATAAAACTCTGTGATGAAGTTGACTCTGCTCTGATGGAGGGAGAATATCTTCAGATAATGTGAGGAGCATGTTCGTGTGTGTGTGCACTTCCGTCATTTATCCCACTCAAATGTCCACAGTTCAATAGACTCTTCCACAATATTTTCAATTAATTTCAGCTAAAAGCTGTTCTGGCTCAAATGCGACTATCATTTTAATGGTGGTTGACATTCCATGCGAGTACTTACAGTCATTCCCCCTCCCACCTATTCAAATGAGTACTTGGTAATCATGGGTAAAAAGATAATTGCATCGAAAATAAAGAACGAATGAATGATTTGGCACACACAAGAATCTCGGTAATTTCCGCCCCACTCGCATACCTACAAGAATTCCCCAATTGGAATGTACACTGCTTGGTATTTAACTTGCAGTCGTTGTATTGGTTAACACGTGAGTATATACAGAGGCTCAGACTGACAAAGCGTGTCAATTAAAGGGCTCGCCATTATATCAAATAAATTTGTGTTTGTCTCTCTAAACAGAGAGTGTAATTTTGTTCCTCTCTTTACCAATAACTTTTGCTTTTGACAAAAGACTAGGAGTGACTACTTATGTAGCTTGGCTAAATTGCTGTATTGGTGAGGATGCCAAAATTAAATGTGCCATAGCAGAGTCTCGGCGGAGGATCCGGCACGTGCATCTTGAACAAATCAAAGTGCATCATTATGAATCCACTCTGGTTGCGTGGGATGGGGAGATGAAGAATGAGCGTGTGGTGGGGGCAATTTCAAAAAATTACTATTTAATAATATTGACATGACAATAATAGGGGTCCGTTTCAATCCCTCATTTCTCATCATTCGAATTTGTCAAATCCCGTCTATGATTAATCCGAGCAGATGGGCTGAAGAGTCTGCTTGAAGATGGGGGTAGGTAGGTAGGTTGAGGAAAACTCTTCCCTTTACATTCTTGACTTGTTAATTGAGCACATGTCAAGTTGGGAGGGAGCGAGAGAGGGCAAGTCAAGAACGACCCACTCAGTTTAATGCAATCCTAATCTTTATTTTTAGATCTTAATCATAGTGGAATGAAAAGTTGCCCGTCTCCGTCCGGGTGAGAGTCAACCCCCGGACTACATGGGAATAACCCATTTTCAAATTGTCAAGAAACACCATCATAATTCACTCCCAATCCCGCTTTTGTAAATTTATACTCCATCCTCATTCGTCAAGTAATTCCTGATGGTCATTTCAAACATTGCCTCCCCACTTTTCAACGACCCTTCCACCCCGTTTCCAAGAATGAATGAAATCCAAGTCAGCACTAACTCGAATCCTACACATACTCTTTTCCCAATTTGAGGTACTGAATGGCTTTGGATCCATTGACCCCCTAATGTGTGACGTACACTGGGGAAAAGGGATTATTATCCGAAATGTGCCTGTCAATGACGAACCTACATAATTTGAGTTACTCCATACACTGCCGTACAATTATGACTTCGATGAGGCATTGTCTTCTTCTTTACAACAACATGGAATCTACAATAGGAAGAGGAAGAGATGGATATGTTTGAAAATGTACAGGTATTTTTCTAGGAGGAAACTGATTTAGACACAAGATCTTTTACTCAAAACATGGAATTGGATAGGGTGGAAGCCACTAGGTGTCAATTTCATTGAGACTCGTGTCATGTATGAGGACCATGTCAGGTGGTCAATGGATTTGTTACCAAGAATAATATGCTCTTATGGTGGTGTGAGTTGTGCTCGACGAGGAGTGGAGTACAGGAGGAGGGGATGGAGGAAATGTTGAGGAGAAGAGAATGTGTTCGTGGATGGGCTAGGCTGTTGGATAATGGAGAAGGACGAAGAAGACACGGGCTAAAAATACCCTAAAAGGGTTCCTCTCCAATTTCATTTACTCTAACGTTTCCTCTTGTTCCTACTCTTACTTTTCTCAATCTCACCATTTCTCTCTCTCTCTCCGTACAAATCAACACACACTCTCTCAATTTCATCACAGCTCAGAGGCTGAGCCTCAGACTTTGGAAAAACGAGTTGACAGTGCCTCCCTCCCTGACTGTCATGTCAAATACAATCGGAGAGAAAAATCCGAAAGTGAAAGGACTCGTCGCTTCCTCTGCCGGGTATCCTGGAAAGACACAAAGCTCTCTCTCTCTCGTCATCACCGAAAATTGAGAGAGCACTGCGCATTCCCTGCCTTACTCGATGATAATGATTTACATCATTTTCCAACTGTTTTCTCTCAGCACAATTAAAATTCACCACGTACACATGGAGTGACAAGGCTAATGGACACTCTTTTTCCTCCATTTACTGGACCAACCTTTGTCTACTCACACTTCCCTCTGTAATTACCGACAGTAGTTGAATTGTCATTTTTACTTCCTCTGTAAATCTGAACAACGCCAGAGCCCCTCCCACCCAGGGACAATGAATTTTCCTCCACTCATTATGTAAGTAGGTAGCCAAACTAATTTCGTAATATTACACATTCTGACTGAGTCATGCATGCAAGTTGACCTTATTCAAGACATGACAGCTGTGTTCAAGAGGATGAGATGTTCGAGTTGGGAAGTTGAATTTTTTTCTCCCGGGACATCCAAAGTCAAAGAGGGAGGATAAGAAAGGGAAAGGATGTTTAATGTTCTACACAATATTCTCAAGAGTATACAATATTTCCGATGATGACTACACAATAGTGTGTAGGTACTAATAATGGAGAGAAGCTAGTTGCCTCTAAAAACGGGATTAGTTTATTTCCACATCCACGACGACGGACCACTTGTACTTAGGTGCTATCGCTTACAGAGACTCTTCTTTACTTTTACGACCCTCCACATCACCTCCACAACACACAAAAATTAGAGGGAAAACAAGGGATATTTTATCAGAGTTTCTGCTTGTTCAAGCTGTAAACGCTCCCCAATGAAGATGACTGCCACCATCACAGCCACAGCCACACACAGACAAATGGGTATTTGTAAGGGAGAATTTCTCCATGGAAAACTTCTCGTTGTGAGTTGGGAGAAAAGGTCAAATCAACGTAAAAATAAATTTGTACCCCCTCCGCCTGCTCACGTCATTCTATCATTCTCCAAAACTACCCGTGTATGCATGTATCTATATCAAATACTAATGATGTGGAAGTTACACTCTGATTTGACTCCCGGATCAATCTAGATGAGTTTATGAGTCAGCCTCAAGGACCAGTCAGTATAATCCACTCTCTTAAACCCACATAATATGTACATTTCTCTTCCTTGTTCCTTCGTAAATACAAATGTATCCCATTTAGTTGGGTTGTTAAAATGGGAAACAGGCTGTCACTCAACCCAGTCATGAATTGACAATTCCCCAGGAGATGGATCATCCATTAAAACTGGGATGACCAACTTCCATGGATAAATTGTGTGGCAAAGATGAACTTGACATGCTCTGTCTTGACATTTACATTTTGCACAATTTTGACTCGCACACACATAACTTGGCTACAATTATGAAATTTCATGTCTTATTTCTATAATGAAGATTAATTGGTGGGATCTTGTAACTCCACTTTTGTATTTATTTTTAAGACTGACCTCATCACAAGCAGCACAACGAGGCCGAAGTTGTTCAGCATAATGGCGTTCACAGTAAAGAGCGTCGTTGAAAGTGCAGTATGTCAGGTCAACCAAAAATTCGTTGCAATAGTTGCATCGGAAACACTGAGTGCAGAATGTCCGGCCTGCTTGAAGGACCAAACAATAAAATATTTAGACTGCACTACCCAACCAAATCTTAAATCTTGTTGCGAATGGAAACTTACCAAATTTCGGTGCGAATACTCCCAAATGACCAACTCGAATTGCTTCTCCACATACATGACATTCCTGTAGTCGCATACACCATTTTTAGTATTCCATCAATATGAAGGACATGGCCGGCATAATATGGCAAAATAACTTTCTGTTCGATTAAGCTGAAACGTTCCTAAGGCATATCTGTGTTAATTTATTCATTTTAAATGTCACACTTTGACGCCGTTCACGTCCATGTGTGACTAAAATATTTGCGATTGCCACCAACCGTGTATACGGCCAAGTGGCGTCCAAGTCGAGCATTCTTCTTGTGAATTTACCTGCTTACATTTTGACCTCTGTAGGTGAAGAGAAGTGGTTCATTCACAGCAAGTTTCAGCTCAATCGAACAGACAGTTATTTTTCCATGTAAATAATACCGGCCAATGTCCTTTGCTAAAGGACGATTTATTTTATCTGTCCTAAATTTGGAGAGTCTTCATTAGGTGTTCCACTATTTTTTACAAGCTGCACATTTTTAATCAGAAAGTGAAATACTAATTAGTGCTGTCATTACAGTTGCTGGAATGTTGACGGGTGCTACAAATCCAACGTCCAGTGCCACTTCGTTGCGTGCATTGACAAAGTCTTCGTAAGCGGAATGATGCTCCTTCTCGACGTGTCTAGATGAAACGGGAAACATAACTTATTAATCAATCGTGTCCTCTTTTTCACATAATAAAGTACACATTGTCTTGAAACTAGGCTCTCACCGACAGTAAGCTAGGGCGAGGTCCTGGAATCAAATTATAAAAATCATCAAATCATCATCATTCCCAAACAAAACACAAGTATTTAAGTACGTAGTCAATTTTTGCATTATTCTGCATGCAATGCATACAGACTTCCCATCACAATTATATGTACCAAGTACAAAAGTGACGTTAATATTTTCTTTTGAAATGACACTTGAGAAATGACACAAGCCGATGAGATTCTCAGTCACTCGAATAATGTCTCCGTAAAATCGGGATCAGTATATTTGACTTGAAATGTGAGGAATTCATCAGACGAAGACACGTAAACTGGATCCAACTGGAAAGTCTGGACAGCGTTTCATTTTTATCTCAGAATCTACTCAATGAATTTCAATTCTTTTTCAGTTCTAGAA
>WJFB01003441.1:0-13205 GCA_009870185.1 Pygmarrhopalites habei | reverse complement strand
CTCCGGGGAAACCAGTTTCCTTCTTTTCCCGTGGAGAATTTTTAACTTCTAAAGGGAAACTTTTCCTCACTCCCTATAAAATTCACTTTCCACCCAACACTTTCCCTTCTATTTTAAGCGTGTACTTTACCCTGAAATGATTAATGGAAAGTGAAATTGATAATATTACTACCCCACTTAAATTACAGAATTTTGCTCTGAACATCGCGACAATCCGTACAGTCCGAAAAGTACAGAAATTACTTTTTGCCTCAATCCTCCGTCAAGGTAAAGAGGAAATTTTGAGTAGTTGTAAACGTTTTGCTGGTGTGCCGTTGGTTCTAATTGAAAATCATTTCTCTCCTTTCTCTGATTTCGAATGTGTGTGCGTCAACGGCGGGATATCACAGAAATGTCCTGGTTCGAAATCCCAGAAAATAGTGTCGCCTGCCTGAGCACTCGCCTCAATGCGGATGCTGGAAATCTTGAATTTGTAAGTGAAAAACGACACACCATTTTTTGTACTGCTATTATTATGGGGTGTGATTGGGAATCCCAATTTGGGATTACAGGTGATCCAATCGGTGTACGGGACCTTCTTCCAATGTGCCACAACAATAGTCGTCTCCGTGACGTACGCCTTCTTCATCGCCCCAACTCTGACAGCCTACACAGTCGCCCTAGTCCCTCTAGTCATCTTCATGACCCTTCTGGATGCCCTCCTCAGCAAAGTTCACGAAGACAAGAAGGAAGTGCAATTCGAACAACTGTCGAATTTAGTGATGGAAGTGTTTCAAAACAAGCAAACGGTCACAGCATTCCAGTTGGAGTACTACTTTATGGACAAATTTGACGAAGCTCTCAAAATCCCTCTCAGGTACCACCCTAACAACACGCACATACGCGGGATATTTAAACACTTTTCTTACTCTGTAGGTCAATGAAATGCTTGACCTTTTTCCGGTGCATCGCTTTCGGTCTCGCACAGGCGGGTGCTTTTTGGGCGTACTCGATCTGCATGTTTGTAGGAGGGCAGTTGATGGACAGTGAAGGGCTCAAATACGAAGACGTCATCAAGTAACTTTCACTTTCTCTCACTTTCTCCCACTTTCTCTATTGAATGTAAACTCATGAGGGAAAATTTTCAGAGTCGGTGAAGCACTCATTTTTGCCCTGATCACAATCGGCCCACAAATAGCCGTCTTCTCGTCCTTCTTCCAGGCAGTCTCCGCCGCAAAACTCTTGCTCAAAATTATTAACAGAGTCCCGAGGATCACGTACGACGCTGGAGGAGAGGATCTGCTGGTAAGTTTCAAAAATCCCTCACTTTCTGTCTCTCTCAGAAAGTGAGGGACAGACTGGAATTTTCAAAAATTTATTTTCAGGCATGCATTAATGGAAGGATAAGTTTCAAAAATGTCGACTTTGCCTTCCCTCACGACCCAAAAAGCACAATTTTGAAAGGGATTACTTTGGACATTGACAAAGGTCAAATGGTCGCGTTGGTGGGTCCTTCAGGTAATTGTGGAATTTTTCGCATATTTTGTGCACAAATTTGCATTGAATTAAATGTTGTTTTCCAGGTTCCGGAAAATCCTGTCTTATTCAACTGATAATGCGTTTTCACGATCCGAGAAGTGGAGTCATCGTAAGTCTAGAAATTGTTGAAAATTAATCGTGTATTCATATTCACGGACAAAATTCTTCCACTCATTTTGAATCTCCCTCCATTCACTCGGGGACGAAAGTGTGAATGAGTCTCTGCATTTATTTACTCAAAAATTCTAAATACGAAAGAGAATTTTGTCTCTATGATTTTCAGGGAGTTTACAAAAAAGAATTGTCCGTGTATGTGAATACCAGTTGAAATTCATGATGACCTGATGACCTGACTCAAACTGTGACACAGGAAGTGAGCGATCGAGCACTCAAGACCCTCAACTGTTCCACTGTCCGAAGACACATGGCCCTCGTGGAACAAGAACCGAGACTCTTTGACCGGACCATTTATGAAAATATTGTTTATGGCAGTGACTCAGCCAAAGAGAACGAAAAGAAAGAAATTGTGGACATGAATTCAGTCATCGCAGCAGCAAGGAAAGCAAGCATTCATAAATTTATTGCTAGTCTACCAGAAGGGTATGAGACAAGGGTCGGTCAAGGGGGTGGTCATTTGAGTGGCGGTCAAAGGCAGAGGATCGCGATTGCTAGAGCTTTGTACAGAGATCCTCAGTTTTTACTGTTGGATGAAGCAACTTCCGCTTTGGATGCAGAGTCAGAAAAACAGGCAAGAATTTTAAGGGTCTAAATACTAAAGTAGTAAAATGATAATTTAATTATCATAATTAATCAGTATTAACTTTCTGTAGGTTTTGAAATCACTGGAGATTGCGAGAGCGGGAAGGACGTGTGTCGGGATTTATCATCGTCTAGACTCAGTGAAGACGGCAGACAAAATATTTGTACTCAAAGATGGGGTCATTGTAGAGCAGGGTCAACACGATCAGCTGATTGCACTCAATGGATTGTACACGCAGCTGTACAACAAGTCTCATACTATCACCAAATAAAGAATTGTATCAAATTGTTTGCAATTATTATTTTCGCATCATCTTTGCAAGAATCTTGCAGCAATATGGAGTAGCGTTTTAAAAGAGACAATCCTGCGAGACTCTCGAATCGAGAGGAAGTAAATAAATTATTTTCAAAATGGGTTCATAATCCCATCTTCCATGATAAGAGTTGTCATGTCCTAGCTGGTCAGACTGCTTGTATTTCAGTGGAACTACGTCAAGAGCGAACGAAGGAAAAAGTATGGAATTGATTTGTCTGACAAGAAAAGACAGAACTTCCATATATATTGGACTAAAATGGGATGCACGTGTCTACAATAAAAGGTTTAATTAGGATTCCTTTGAACATTCCTACTTAGCATAGATTGGCCACCACAAATCCCTTTCCTTTAATTGCTCCTTGGTTAGTGTGGGTTAGAAGTGTAGAGAACAAATTCGGATTTATATTTAGTCTTTAGATCCAAATGAGTTCCTTCCACACTCGCCAGTTCTGTTCTAACGTTCACAGCTCAACTTACTCAGTAAGAAAAAGACTTGTAGTTTCTTTCCACTGTTGCGTTTACTCTGTGCTAAAGACAAGGGACAAGACATGGTGAGGAACCAAACATATTCAATGAATTTTATGAATATCTCTGTTATTCTAATACATATTATTCATCATTCTTACATTTGAAGGCGGGTCTCAGCTCAGAAGATGTACAAAGTATTCGTTCGTATTTCCCTCATTTTTATCAAAAATAGAATTACTTTGCCTATCAGCATTTAGGATGTCAACTAGTTTAAATTGTAAATACCCTTAGAATTATAATTTGTTATTGTTGCGACCCGTAGGAGGACTCCGGACCTTCATGGTGTATGACGAGGAAGGGCTGGGTCAAATGGATGCCTTTTACCTCGCGGATGCCCTCCGCTCACTCGGCTTGAATCCATCGGAGAAAACGGCCATCTCACTTGGCTCGACAAAAGAGAAAGGTGGAGCCTCTCCCTATTTTCTTGTATAAAGTCTACAAAATTCTGAGTTGCTGTTGTAATAAATTGAATTTTGTCAAATTACTTTACTATTTCCTTGCACTACAATAAGATTTGCTTAAAGAAGGACAGTGAAAATTAATTCTGATGAATTGCTTAGGTGAGAGAAAAATCGAAGAGTCCGAATTTCTGGATATTTTTGCTAGAGCTCAAAAGGAAGTGGATGCGGGTTCCATGGATGACTTTGTAGCCCTCATGGAGTTGTACGACAAACGCGGGAAAGGGAAAATTCCCGCAGCTGACCTCACTTTCATTCTACAGAGATTGGGCAAGGATTTCTGACAATTATTAAACCATCCTTAAATAAGATCAAGTAATCTATTTGACGAATCAAACAGGAGAAGGGCTACCCAAGGAAGATGTGGACTACATTCTCAGGATCACATCACCCAAAGTCGACAGTTCAGGCGAGATTTCTTACACCAGTAAGGAATTTTCCCTCTGTCCATTTGTGCACACACACACACACACACAGTTTAAGCAAAAAATCTCGTTTGTGATAATTTCAGAATTCCTCACAAAATTTTTGGGGTTGGAAACAAAGAACAATCCATTTGCCCCACTTTATGAGTCGGCTGCTGACATTTTCGAACAAAGAAGAGCTGAACTTGCAGCAGTACAGGCAGCCAAGGCTAGTACCAAAAATTCCGGGAAAAAACGGGCCACTTCAGTCCAGTCAGCCACTTCGCCAATTCCCTGCTAAGCTGCAAAAGTTACTCAGAAAATCCCGGTTTTTTCATCGTTAGTAATTTAATTCTGAGGATATTTTACATTTCTGATGATTCTCTCTTGGAAATTAGACAAATTACTCTTGGGATTGAAAAATAAATCGAAAATTGAGTCAAACATTGTGACACAATTAACCATCAAGTCAATAAATTTTCTCATTTTGTTTTTGATACACGTTTTGTTCAGCGAAAGGGGGACATCTCAATCAATTTCATCAAAAATTCCCTGAAGCATTCATTTTGCTTCAAACATCTTGAAATGTCCACACTCGTCCCATTTACCTGGTCCGTACACTCGCCATCCTGTCATCGCATTCTTCAATTCCTTTGTTAGATTTCTGTACACCAACTTTTGACTAAGTACTCCCCTTCCATGCGTCGTGGAGACAAAGACAATCCCATTTCATTGAGGCCCATTCCGCTACATTGTATTCCATGAATAGTACAAAGTAAATATTACCTCATTAAAAAATTTCCATTCATTTCTTTACACACGCGTCTTCCCTCCATGTCCACCTCCACTCTTTTCGAATCTCATTCTGAATTTACCATACTCAACTGTCCATCCCTTTTACTCCGCAATACATTCTTAAATGCCACGTCACCTCTTTCCTCTGACCACTCCCCACGCAACTCCCAGCCAGAAATCCCAATTCCCATCTTTCCTCTTCAAATACTTCGTAAATCCCCGCATCACACCAAAAATGTTCCCTCCAATTTCATGTCGACGAGTCCTCCTAGTCTTGACTTGGCTCCTTGGATTCTTCCCCATCCAAAATCCGCTGACTTCCTCCTTGTCCCTCATGAAAGTCAAGTATTGTCACTTCATATTTCTCCTAAGTCTCTTCTACGTCTTCTACCCGATGCTTGTGGTGACTGACCTCATCCTCAACAACCCTTCTGCCGTGTGGACTTTCATTACTCACTCCGACACGATTAGTAGCAATGGCTCCATCTGGAGTTCCCTCCAAATGTCCTACAAAATCCATTACCTCATCAACGGAGTCAATCTCTACCTCACCAATACAATCATCCGTCTCACACTCATCTGTAATTGTCCAGCCATCCTGGAACTTTTCCAGATCCTCGGAAAATGGAGAGCACAGCGGAAATTTCCAGGCCAAACTAAATCCTCCAAGAAATTCTTGTCACATTTTGGCTACTACACATTCTGCGGTATCATTCCTTTAATCTACATAGCTTTACCTTCCTTTCTACTCTTCCTAGAACAGTTCTTACCACCCGAGAAGAATTCCTATGGGTTTTCTCTAATCTACCCTCATTTGGATTTGGGAAGAGCCATTGCCTTCTCTGTCATGATTTGCATTCTACCTTGCAGCCTTCCAGCTGCAATTGTATTCGTGATTGTGATCGGACTTTCGCTGATCGACTACCATCGCGAACTGTCTGAGGTACTAAAGGAGGCGATAGATGGAGACTTTACTGCATATTCTCAAGAAGGATGGGCGGGTCAGGTCAGTGAACCAAAGAGTGAACCGAGGTTCAAAGGAGATCTGCTCCGGCTGGATGAAAAACGGAGTAGACGAGAACAGATGGAGCTGAGGCAAAAGGAATTCAAAAAACGGCTCGTGGATTTCCCGCCAATGTTCCAGAGTCTGAAGAGAGCATTTCGGATTTATGATGTAGTGGCGGGTAGTTTATTTACGGCCATTGTACTCCATGGGACACTTTTGATGTGGTCTATGGTAACAAACTTGACTTTACCCCTGGTTAACTCGACATTCAATGTGATTGGTTCCGGACTGGCTACGCTTGTGATTCTGATCATAACTCATTTCGGAGAGGGCATGGAGAGCAGGGTCAGTTTTGGAAAAATAATAGTCCAATTTAATTGCATTCAGAAATTAGCTACGATTTTTATATGGAAAGTTTTGAAATATTTGAAGGTTCGTGAGGAAGCGGAGGCAGTGAAGGACGCCATCGGGAAATGGAATGGCGGGAAAAATGTGAGATTAATTTTACTAGTATTTATGTGTGGCGTTCTGACGAACTGATGTGTATTCTGTGTAGGGGATGACCAGCCTTTCTACTGAAAGTCAAGTAGAAAGATGGGCCAAATGGTTTGCGTGCTGGAAATGGAAGTTGACGGCTGGGAACATGTTCGATCTGAACCATCGACTCATCCCAGCGGTACTTTTCGATATAATTCAAATATCTTTTCAGTTTTGAATTGTGTGGCTTTCACAGTTTTATGATACTGGTATGTGTAGGTGAGTGGGGCAACTGGGACGTTCCTAGTTTTCATATTTCAACTGCGTATATCCGAAGACAACTTGACTTAACTTGACCTTAGGCCTTAAGATCTTCATAAAGCGTATAACACAAAGATTGCGGCTATACTTGTAATAATAAATAAAAAAGTATTTAATAAAACTTAATACTAAACAACTTTACAAACTTGTTAAGTCTTCTTAATATTACGAAAACAAGAATTGACCATTAACGGGGTGTCTGAATCTTCTCCCTTCTTCTACATCGCAAGGACGGGTCAACATTTGGTCTCCAGCTGCGATCCATTTGTTCGACGCTGAAAAATGTTCACAATCACTTTAAATTTCTGCGACAATGTAAAAGGAATGCTTTTAAAGCATTCACTCAACCGTAATTTCCTGGATCGTGAATCACGATTCATGATTGAAGCAGGAGTTACCAAATTTTGTGCCCAGAACGACAGGACAACCAGCTGCAACAGAAACGATCTTTAGTAAAATCTTTGCATTTTTTATGTGTTTCTTTAAGTTGACATCGATTTCTCTTCCCTTCTAGTTTGTCTCAATAAAAAGTAACTGGAAATTAGACATACCGTGAATATTAGACTTGTCCAGCGTCAAATCTGATCTCAAGTTAAACCAAAAGATTCCTGATCCTCTGACTGGCCATGATAGGGCTCCAGAGCCGTAGAAAACTGTCTCACCTCCCATCTCCACGTCCGAGACTAAATCACAATTATAACTGATTTTACATAAAATTTTCCAAAATACTCTCAGCGTCAGTTGAAAATTACAATCATTCTCAACTAAATCGAGCATCAAACGTTGAATTAAACTCACAGTAGATGACAGCAGTTGCCATCCTAGTTCCTAATCTTCCCGTATTCCTTGTGGTTGACACATCGTCGTTCTAAAAGTACAAAATTCCTTTTTAGTAAAATCCCAACATCACAAAATGGTAGAAACTCATTTGGAACCACGTGACTCCTCATCTGAGAGTGGCACTACAATTGAATGATTGAAGCTACCCGCCTCCGAATTTTCCTTACCCTGCACAAATCCCAAAAAAGATTTCCCATTAAAATGCCATCAAAAAATTGAATTTGTATCGTCATTGATAATAAATTGGTCACAACTCACGCGTCAAAATGGAAGGCACAATGTCCGCCAGTAGCATAGTAAGTAAGTTGGAATCTCTCCGAGCTTATCGAGTCATCAATATTCCACCCTGTGACCCGGGTAATAATTTCGGATACTTCTACGTGTTTATCCCAGTCCAGAAAATGGTTGATAGAACTCCGCCCTTCCAAATCCTTGATTGCACTCTCCGACTCCGCCGTCACAGCAGCCAAGAAAAGTTCTCCATCCACCGCTTTGTCAATTTTCTCGACCAGTTTGTCCCCGAAAAGGTCATACGCCTGGACAATGTCAGGATGCGGGAATCTGGACAGGAATTCCATTTTGTGTGGAGCTATGACAAAACTTGGATGGATTTTCCTTTCCAACCAACAGAACAAATCCTTATGATCCACAGCTGGTTTCCCGTCCCCTCCACAGATTGCCCAAAGTTGGGCTGGAGACCGACCCAGCGGTGTCCCGCCCGTGAGGGCATCTCGGTACGTCTGATTTCGTGGACCGGGGTGTGGGCGGGAGTGGACGATTTTGATATTTGATCACCTCACCACCAGACACCAAAACAGTCTCGAAATGGTATTGACTCAGTTCCAGTTGAGTGAGGTCAGGTGAAAGCCAATTCAGGTCATGCTGACAATGAGGTCAACGAGGTCACATTTTAAAATGGCACAGTGACCTTTGTAAAAAAACAGTTTTGAAATTACCTGCTTGATTAGTTTGGCCTTTTGTTTTTTAATTTTGGACAGCAATGTCAAAAGTCGGTCGTCCTTGAGCCCTTTGACCTTTAGTTTGACCTCTTCTTGGACCATTTCGAGCCATTCCAAGGCGAGAGTGTAGAAGGAGTATTTGAGAGCTATTCGACCCACATCGAAACAAGCTTCAAGATGGAGACTCACTTTCGTTTGGATTTTCCCGAATTGACCTCGAGCAATCTATTTTTGAACAAAACCGCGCCAATCAAAATGAAGAAAATGGAGACAAAAAATTGTGGAGCTTACATCTTTCGACCGGAAATTGTGGACATGTTGGATCCTCAGGATTCGATTGGCTGCATCTCGAACTGTCATTTCTGTGGGCCATCGGAACACGGCGTCCATTACCCTCACTAGCGAATGATCTTTGTATTGCAAAAATTTGAGACAAAATTAATTGCAGAATCGTCAATTGCAAATTTACTCTTGCTTTTTTGAGTAGAAGGTCTCACATCGTTTACAAGGAATCGGTCCATGTTTTGTTGAGTTGAAATATTGACCCCACATCTGAAGCCGACGAACCATCATGAAAACAGTTAGCGGATTCTCGGACACTGCGACACTTCGACTGTGCGAGGAGAAAGCGGGTCGTGGGGTCATGTCAATGCTCCCAGTGGAACTGGAGTAGTCTTCAATGTACCGGCACTCATCAAACCTTTGATTTCCTTTCTACGGTTTACCATGTTCTTCATTTGAAAAATACTCACTCTTCAATTTTGGCCAGAACATGATTGTCATCCGCCGTCCTTTGGCTTTTCTCCCGAATTTGGGTCGCACAATCTTCCAAGGTTGCATGAAGGGTCCGTTCGGCCTCAGCCAATTCTACTAATTTGGAGGAGGTTGCAACTAACTGGACATCTTGGATGATTGATTCATAATGGGCGACATTGGTGCCTAAGGGCAAGGAACGGGGAAGGGGACGTGTCTTTGCATCGACACTCCAGGCTTCAAGCAATTGACAAAGGATGACAAGCTTCACAATTCCCTCAAACATTCCAGGTAAACGGGAAGAGAAACTTTTAGGAGTTATCAAGACGTTCGTCACTGATCCGCGAAACAACTACACTACGATCTCTAGCGGCTACGAGTCAATACTCAGATATTTTCTAGTTAAACACACCTTCATCTGCTTAAGTTGTAATTTACTAAATTCCATTTAACTGCATTTAACTGATTAGCAAAGTACATGTCTTACTCCTTGAACTACATCGGAATCAAGGCAGGTCACGCTTAAATGTGAACGGCCTTGAATTATTCCAAATTCTTTTCGCAAAATTTGTGAAAGGACTTTTGACTTTTTGCCAAAATGTCAAAATAGAAACTTGTATTTCCATGATTTGTCCAGATCTTCTGTAATATTGACTAAATGACCTTACGTGACCCCCTAGTTTAACCTCCACCGAACTACTCCATTTAGGTCAGGTCACTAAGGAGTGCCTCATGGTATCGCTGAAGATATTAACCCACCATGCCAGCTTTCAGCGCACCGTCAGAAACCTTTGTCTACTCTTCTTCCTCCTCCCCTCGAAATCTGATCGAAGATCGACCGATTAGAAAAGCTCGTCGTCGACAAATCCCCATCGAAACCCAGTCAAGTTCATCTGACATCCCGACCCTTGCAGCCACAATCCAGTCCTCGACTACGAGTCCTCCATCACTACAAAGAGAAAAGTATATCCCGTTCCATCAGTTTCTGACACACCTCAACAAAAATCGGTTTCTTCGAAAGCAGAATAAACTACCCGCCACTTCTTCTCTAAATCCCGAATAGAAAGAATTTTCCATTACGATCAGGAAAAGTTTAACCAATATTGGAATAAATGAGCAAGAAATTGAAACCACGTCGACAGACACCGATTCGGATGATTCGAATTCGGACACGGATACTGTCACTATTCTCTATGGTATCCAATCAGCCATCAAAAACAAATCTCCGATTGAGCAACCTCGCTTCGAGTTGACTGGAATCCGTCGTCGAGGAAGGAGCAGTCGATTACCAAGTTTGGAAACTGTTTTCCCACTGGAAACAATTCAACATGGTGAACCATATTGCACACTCCTCATCGAAAATCCAGTTTCATCGACATCACTCACCTCCACTGATTCTGTTCGAGAGACTTCAGAGGAATTAATTAATCGAAGGAGACGTCAGAACAGTGACGACTATTACGATGAAGCTCTTTGTGAATTTGAACAAATCCTGGATGCACAACGAAGCATTGCAATCCTCGACAATATTTTAGACTATATTTTTGAATTTTGTATCCTCTTCAAAAATTGTATTTTGTCTACCTCCGTTTTAATCATAATTTATCTTAGGAAGATTTTTTGTAATTTCAAGTGGAGGAAGGATCGATTGGTAGTTACAGAATTGACGACAGTCCACACAGAAAATAGAAACCAAGGAGTTTGGCGGGAAAGTCACAGTTTTAAAAAAAATGATTTATCCTTGACCTCTTTAAAGTCCTTTAAATTTAGCGGTGCTAATTGCAAATTGTAAAGTCGTGCAATTTTCTTGCTCGATGCACTATGTTTGCTGGTAGACAGAATTTTGCAAAGAGCAATTTATTTTTCGCATTTTAGCAATTATTTTTTTTGACAGTTTTTGAAAAGTTTCCACATAAAAGGCAAAATAAATTAATTGAATGTGCCACTGAAAATTTTGTTGTTATTAATTTGCGAGAGAATTTCGAATGATTTGCGAGAGAGACTCTGAGAGGAGAAAGAATGCATGAAATTCGCACATTTTGCTCTGCAAGTTTGCCTCTTGACTTCCCATGCAGCGCGCAATGGCAGAAAAGAGGCTGACACGCAAATTCCACATGCTAGGGAATCCATGAATTTCGAAGAATCCATGAGGAGGCGGCAGAGAGTCAAAAGCGGTCACTCTCAACTTCCCACCAACACAGGTACACACACACACACAATGCAAGAGAGAGAGAGAGAAGAGCTTTGACTACTACGGCCGCCTGATAGAAGAGGCTTTGATATTTGAGTGCAAACACTTCTTTTCTTCCTTGTCTGCCTACACACTACAAACGCACAGCTCACTCTCTCTCCCTTCACAAAAGGAGAACCAACGGGCGCAGCTCATTTAAATCAGCTCCTCCTATTTCAAACACCTTCAATCTTTTTGCAATGAGCATAAATTAACACTCAGCATTAAAAGGAATGCACAGCTTGACCTTTCATCAAGTCACTTCATTGACAGTTAAATATTAAAAACTCAGATTATGAGAGAGAAAGACTTTATTGTGCACTTCAAACTTTGATCATCATCAATTATAAAATCATCGTTAAATCATTGTCACCAAAGCATTTAAAGTAAAAATTTAAAAAATCATTTGTACAAAATTGAGCATTGCCGTTTACGTGGGTCGATTCCTGCGTGGTCGTGTCTATCCCTTTCCTTTCCCTTTGGATCCTTCAGTCTTCTCCTTACCAGCTTCGTTGTGTGTGTGTGCTTTTTGTTTCTTTGCCGTCTTTTTATTCTTCAGACTCGGTCGACCTCGTTTGATCCCAGACTTGACTGGTTCATCACTTTCATGTTCATTGTGGGAATTTTGAGGGTTGGAAGTGGAAGGGGCGGACGACTCCTCTTCGTCCTCCAAAATCATGCCCTCTTCGTAGTCTGGATCATCTTCTGAGTCCTCATCTTCCTCCTCTGCCTCCACTTTGACTGGAACTGGTGCTTCCAGAGCCTTCTTCCCGGAAACCTTGGGTTGATGCTTGGACTTTCTTGGAGGTGAAAGGGTCACGACCCGCTCATCCACTTCTGTCTCCTCATCCCCACTTACAGTCATTTCTGTAGAACTGACCTTGTCCTCCTCCACTTCTGACTCTTCAATGACATCGGCCACTCTTTTCTGTTGACCTGCAGTTTCGGCCGCCGGTTTTGCTCTACGAGCCCTTGACCCTGGCCCTGGTGGTTGTCCCTTCTGCAATTATTCAGAAAATGCTGTACAGGTTTTTAAATATTGTAATTGATTTTCAATAAGTTTTTTCAATTCAACTGACCGCAATTTCTTTGAGAGCTTCTGCAAAAATCTTGGGTGCCCTGACGGGGTCAGCCTTTCCATATTTTGCCAAGGTTTCGGAATTGTAAGGGTACACACTGTCCGCTGAGACCCGCTCCCTTGGAACAAAATTTTATGAAAAAATACGGCAAAATTAATTAATTGTTAACTGTCAAAACTTACGAATCGTAAGTTCCGTAAAACTGGACAAAATATTTCAAAGGCTTTCCGTCAATCGCCAACCGTTTCAAGACCTTCCAATACAAATTAATATTGCGAAATTAACAAAAACAATTTTTGTAGCATAATTTTTAATTTTTTGAAATTACCATTGCTGGCCATGCTGGGTGCCCCTTGAGTTGAGCAAATACTTTGTCGTTGACCCGGAACTCGTTCTTTTTCGTCTTGTGGGGTGGGAAGGAGCCAGGATTCGACTTCGACTTTTTTGACACTTTGCCCATTTTAGTTTATTCCAAAAAAATATTTAATGAGACTGGGGAAAATACAAGATTTATTTTCTGATTTAATTCGGGAGAATTTCTTGTACTCTCATTCCACTTCGACTGCCAACGGACAACTGTTTTATTTAATCTAAGATCGAGATGCAAATGTGATTTCAAGGCCCTCCATTCCTTAGACTATTTCGGACGTGACCTCCGTCAGTTGAACGTCGTCCAAAAAACTTGAATATTTAACGGACTTTTTTTATTTGTTTCTGAAAATGCATCAAAATAAAATGAATGTCCCTGTTGCTGGCTACTTT
>WJFB01003440.1:0-13205 GCA_009870185.1 Pygmarrhopalites habei | reverse complement strand
GTCGTTTGGAACGCTGTGAAAAGGACCTGGTCCACGATTGACCTCACCCTCGTCGGCAGAGTGTACAAAAGTTGGAAATTCCGACTCAGAACCGTCCACAAGAAGTATGGTGGTCACATCGACCACTTAAAAGAAATTCATGGACGATTCAAAGAGCGAATTATTCATTTTAAAAGTGTGCCAATAAAGTCTGATCACCCTCTGTACTTCAATTCTAAGGAAAATGTAAAAGGTTTATAATTAAATATTTAATTTTCGAACTCACTTCTTCCAAGAGTCTTGGACAAACTTTCATTTGGACGGATGAAGCTGTCAATTATTTCCTTCAAGGATTCAAATCGGAGGGATCCTTGAGCATCAAAGTCTATTTTCCAGTGTTGTTAACAATTGTACTTTAAAATCTTGGACTATTTAGGACATTTGTCCTAAATAGTCTAAGTTCATAATATGGTGAATTTTATTGAAAATGCACTGAAGAATTGTACTCACTCGCTTCGCGGTGCTTGCAAGAGTCATAAAATATTTTGACTTCCTCTACAGCCTTAGGCTCTGATTCTCCTGGCTTAATCTTCTCTGTCAAATCTGTCCATCAAAATTTCAATAATTTGCTTATAATTAACTCTACTGCACTAATAAGAAAGTAGTTTAGACTGTGAAGAGAAGTAAACAAATTACTGTAATTTACCTTTCAATGTCTCCAATATTCGTTCTCTGATGAGAGTTGTGTGGTCGACGTAAGTACTGGAAGTCCAATTTACTCTCCCACAAACAAATTTGTAAAAGTCCTCGCAAGGATTCACACTAAAATCCATTGTGCTGAGAAATAGTCGACTGGCCGCCTTACACTCGTCACTCTCGCAAGTTGCTTAAAATTATACAAAATGATCATTTCCTTATTATTTTTACGAGGTCTTCATCATCCTAATTAATAAATCATAGTAAAAATCTGTCCTCATTTAAAAATTACATACCTCCATGGACAGAAGTGAAGAAAACCCAAGGGAAAATGACGAGAGCCATGACAAGAAGACAAAATGTCAACATCCCGGGTAAAACTTTCTTCCACCTAAAAATAATAATTCCCATGAATTAATTCTCCAATAATTAATTAGAGGTAGGAAAGAAAATTACTCACCATATCTTGGTGACCGTTACTTTATGGTGAACAACTACCGGGACTGCAATTTGTTTGGACATTGTATCTTTGTATGATTCTGTAATGGATTTAATCGGACAATCAGCAATATCTTGATCCTCGTCCAGTTGGACGATAAAGATTTTGTCCGGTGGAGTTCTTTGCCAGTACCTCAAATCCAAAGTCAACTAAAAACCAGAAAAACTATTTCACTTTCACTTTTTTACAGAGACTAAAAATAGATTTCAAAAAATATCAATTAAATATTGCACTAAAGAGTTGTACAAAAATGAAAGTTACCGGAGGATCGGAAAAGTCAAGAAGCATGTCGGTCAGACATCGACAAGATCCAATCCAACAACCAAGTGTCAAGAGTGAGAAAGTCAAAAACAAAACTGACACTCGTGCTTGACGTCAATGCTTTACATGCGTCTTTCAAAAAATGAATGGCCTCACTTCCCCATTTAAATTTAATTTTATAATTGGAACACATTTAGCCACAATTAACTGAAAGCGTCAACTAATGAGTCGTACTGAATTTTGATGATGGATGCTTCGAAATACTACATATGAAAAATAATGTGTGTCGAAAGGAGGTTCGAAAAATTGTTCGTCTCAAAATTTAATTTTCAAAAATAAAATGTGTGTAGGATAATGAGTGATGATTTTTGACAATTAGTTATCAGGTGACGTCACCCTGTTGATTCATCCCTTTGCTACTCCTCGACCCATCCACTTTATCCCCCACGAAGAGAAGACAAAACGCAAAGAGCAGTGCTTTTTCCTTATTGGTCATGGCGTCACTCCTACACATCAATTATTAGATTATTATTTTTAAAAATTATTAGTATTTTAAACTATAAGGAGAAATTACAATTCAACCCCGAAGCAGTCATCAATGTCTCTTGGGAGCAAGGGGAAAAATTTTGCAATTTTCCCTGCAGTCCCGATCCGACTCCGAGTATCCGGAAGAAAAATGTCAAAATATTTCGACTCCCCCGACTTTCTGGATAATCCACAACAAAAACATTTTCGACACTTTTTCTTCCCTTCATCCTCTTGGAGGTCAGCTGCCTTGATTATGGCAATGTCCTTCTGAGTATCATCAAAAACACTGAATATCGCACTGCTATATCGATTATTCTTCTGAATGACGTCACCCACAAATAATGGTCCAATGAAAACGGACAGACCCTGTCAGATGTCAAGGGTCAAAATCATTTTTCAAAACAAAATCATTAACTAAAATTATCATGACACTCACAGCCTTTGTCCCTCCTTTCCCTCGATGACCTTCACATCTGTTAAATCAGAAAATCATTGTATTCTTTGACCTGTCACTGCAGGGTTTCTCGGATATTTTTTTTCGATTTGTGATTTACCTAATCAGTTCTTTGCCGTCTAGAGACAGGATGCAGAATATGACATCGAAAGTTCCCCTGGAATATCCTCAAAAATATTACATGATTGATTCGATGGAACAATGCATGACTTATTAATGATCAATTTACCCGAGTGAAAACTTTCTTCCATCTCCCTCCATTTCCTTGATCCAAAAAATTTGTTTCCCTTTCTCCGAGAAAACTTCAAACTTGTTCACAGCTTCTCGAAGATATGGAGCTTCATTGGTGCAAGTTCGAACAAAGAGCATTTGAGCTCGTCGAAGAATTTCAAATCCACCTACTCCAGTTCGGGACACAGTTTTCGGAACAAAATTTCGACTATTGGAAGAAAATTATTTTCAAATTATTGTTATATAAACACAATGACAATACCGGAAAACTTGTAAGTCGCACCTTTTTGTTCGAGGACCTCTTAAAATTGGTTCAATGTCCAAGTTCAGAGTTGGCATGTCACCACCCTTGACATTCTTGTCCTTGTCCCGGTTTGTATTGGGACCGGTATTCGGGGGTTGTATTTGTCGAGGGTACAAACCAGGTATGGGTTGGCCAGTCTGCTGGGTGACAGGTTTCGGAGGGACCCGGATACTTTTCTTGGGTTCATTCTTCTTGGCGGATGTATTTTCTTTACTGTTGACTCCTCCAGCTGTGTCATTTTTGACATTGGCCCTTCCAGTACCACCTTGTTGTTGAGGCTGTCTCCCTCTGTTTCCTTTCCATGCTCCGTCCATGACATGATCAGTTCTTCCTCTCGTCCATTTGGTTAGCTAGTAATTTTTATTGATTTTGAACAAGTGAACAACTAATAACTCATGTTGTGGATTGACTGGTGTTCAATTTAGACTAGAAATTTAGTGTCAGTGTGCTTTTTCAAATGTCTTTGCTACTTTAAGTTTATTTCCTGTCAATAAATTGACAGGAAATCTGAATCTCATCTGAATTTGTCTGTCTTGAATTAATTTTGACTAATTCGCAGTTAAGCAAGGCTCTGCACAAGAGCCTTATTATTTTTCATTCATCCATAATGATTTCATTATAAATTTCCAGGTCGATGTTGTCGTCAATATTTACCATGAGGATTCAATTTTTCCAAAAATGTCCAGATTTCATTTGTCTTTCTGGCATTCGTTATGTACCGTCAGTCATGGTTAAATACATTAATGTACACTGTACAATCCATTGAGAATTTCAGAAATAAAATGTAAAAAAGAAACAACAGCAGGCTTAACATTCTGTTAAAAATCTGGCAAATTTTCAATTAGTTCTCTTCTTCCAGAGACCAAAGTTTATTTGCACTTTTCTTACAAAATTGTTAAACTTCAACGCCACTTGACATCATTTTCAACATTAATTATAAAACCCCAATGCACTTTAGAAGTGAATAAATCGAATGAAACCAAGCGGCGTCGAGGTGTAACAATTTTGTAAGAAAAGTGCAATCGAAGCAATCGATCGAATGCAGTGACAATAAAGTTTTTTCCTCTCTCATTAAAAATTATGTGTAGAAGTTTATAAAAATGAACACCCAACTTTTATTCAACATGTCAAACATTCTCCACTCTACTGTCCTCCGTAGAAGTTTTCGCTTCGCGGACATTGTAACTGTCATCTCCTGAATTCATCTCTATCCAGTACTCTACATTACTACCCACCACATCCAGATCATTAAATGGTTTCTGATCCGGTTCTGAATTGAGTGGGATTTGTCGAATGAAGATGGTAGCGATGAGGAGAAGTTTATCTGTAGAGGTCACATCCGGTTGAAGTTCCACACCGACCAGTTGATTTAGTTGGAGTGGGATTTCAGGGAAAAATGGGGCAATGATTCCGATCCCCCCAATTCTTCGACCAATTTTATTCCCGAGGAAAATGTCGAAAGTTAAATGTTCATCGTCAATGGAAGAGAATCCACCACACCAATGCTTACAACAATTTCCTCGGGCTGTCCGAGACTCTTCTGTTAATTTTATGAGGAATTTCTGTTCATGAAACAAAATTATTTCAAGTTCAGTTCATTTTCTTTTGATGAGAATTCTGTTGTACTTCAACGCCGATTGACATCATTTAAAAAAATTTGCTCCCTAACGTCTTTAAAGAATTCTTATTGTGTGCATAGTCTAGAGTGGTGTCGAAGTTTAACAAAATTGTACATGAAGAGATATTATACAAAAATATGTTGACCTTTGGAGGTCAAATTCTCACATGTTCCTCCGTCCGATCAAAAATGTCAAAGTAAGGTTGTTTCGTACATTTTGTTTTTCTCTCCACAATTTCTCCCAGAAATTCTCGACCCTTGAGGTACACTGCAAATGTCTATATTTATTTGGAATATTAATTACAAGTTAATTAATTGATAGTGTGTAGAATCTGTCCTTACAGTATGACCTCCATGATGACCTTCAATAACAAGAATGTTTTGTCCGATCAAGTCTGCAATGCTGATCAACACATCTTCCCCTTTGATCTTGTTTTTGTTTTTGTTCTTGACCTTGGAAGGTATAACTTTTCCATAGAAAACTCTTTGACCCTTAGCATCCAGTAATTCAAACGTCTTTGCGGCTCCCTTAAAAACTACATAATTTCCATACACGTTTTTAACAGTGAATTAAAAGTGAAAGAATGCCATTTTGAGAGAAATTTCTCTTTCTCTCCAGAAATGGGACTCACAGTCGAGGTCAAGGAAACAATGTCTCACAAAGATGAATTTGGTATGAGGGACGATGCCTGAAAGTTGGTCATCCTCGATTAAACTGTCACCACTCGTGAGACTCTCCTCTCGGCTTCTATTTCGAGTTACCCTGAACGTCATTAGTTAATTAAGAACTGGAGAAAAATTTAACAAAATTTTGCACCATTTCCCTTCATTTTGCTTTGTTGCCCAAACCAAAGCAGAGATTTAGGACTTTTTTCCAAGGCCCTTTGTACAAACCTAGGCTAGGGTTACCGAGGAAATCCACTTTTAATTTGTATGGCCTTGACAAAAAATATTAAACTGCTCGTCTTTGTTCTCCAGCAACTGCAAAGTAAAACCGTCTTTTGAATAATTAAATTAGTTAGTTGACATTTCTACAAAATTTCCCTCTTTTAAACCCATTTACCAAGAATGATGACCTCCACGAAGGATCAGGTAAGTCAGAATTCTCCTCTTTTATGAACTGAATAATTGTCCATCAATTGAAATTAAATTTCTTTTAAAAAATCCAGCCACTCAAGGACTGGCTGAATTTGAACACCCTGGACAGTATCGACCGGTTTATGATGTACGGGAGTGACAATTTCAACTTTGATTTTGTGGGGGTGATGCCACACAAATTCAGTATGACCTCCATGTTCGAGTCGGGTGGATTTGACGTGGAAACTAATGAAGATGTGACTCGACCTGGAGGAAAAACTCCACGTGACATTAATCTCATCATGCAAAAATTGAGTAATTCCATGATGACCTCGTTGGGTCTGTCCGACTCGGACAAACTGACCGTTCCATCTCATCCTGAACAAGAAGTTAGAGAAGCTGAAGAATGTCGGGATGGAAAGTCTGTAGAAAGTCTTTTCCGATCAAATCGGGTCAATTTTGATAGTCTGTGCGGCAATAACAGCAACAAGAATCCAGACTCGGGTGGGTTGCAAAGGAATTTTTGTCATTTCTGGGGTTGGGGTGGGGATGACCCGGAAGATGAGAAAAAAAGTGACAGTGAGGAGAAAACCGAGAAGGACAAGGTCAAAGAGAATGACAACAACAAGAAGGAGGAGGATGAGAAAACGAAGGATCCCAAACAAGGGGTTGGGAGGGGGTCAGGTCATACCAGTGGACCCAGGAAGAAGACGAGAAAATATAGGTCAAGCAAACAGAATAAGGTCATGGACAGTGAGGATGATGATGACATGGTCAGTATTGACAATTCAGCAGAGTCTGCAGAAGAAGAGGTGGACGAAAGGAAGAATTCTCAAGGGTCATCATCAACCAATCGTAGACGGGATGAGCCAAAGACAATAAGTGGAGTCGTGAAGGGGAGTGGGGCTATCAAGTTTGGCAATGACCTCAGTGAAGGTATTTAACCGCTATATACTCTCTCTTTTTCTGAGGAAACTAATGACAATTTATTAATTGACTTTGTAGACGACTTGACCACGATAGGATCTTCCTCATTCTCTCTCCCACGTTCTTCCTCCCAAGGTCAAATGGGAGAGGAGAAAAAGAAGAGAGGACGACCGAGTCGGAAAGACAAGAAAAAGAAAGCAGACACTCGTCCCAATTCGAAGAAAAGGTCAAATAACAGTCAAGCCAGTAAATCCACAAAGAAAACTAAGAGAGCTCCCTAGTACCCCCGGACTATTCATTACAAAATTGGAGAGTTCAATTCAAAAAGAGAAAATTATTTGTGACAAATTGACAATTGAAGTATGCGAAAAAGAGTATGTTGAATGAGTAAAAAGTATTAATCAGAAGATTTTGAAATTTGATTTCCAATCATTTCAAAAAATGTAATTTATTTCAAAAAAAATTTGAGTGAACAATTGAGCAGTGTTTTATTCAAAAAATTAGCAAGTTATTTATGGGTTGGCAGCGATCTTGTCGTTAATCCATTCAGTGAAGTAGGCCACTTCAGTGTAGACACCCGGGTAATCTGAAAGATTTACAAGTGACATTTAAAAAAGTGTGAAAGTTTGTATTAGAGAAAATGTATGAAAATAAACTCACTTGGGAAAGCACAACCAATTCCCCAACTGAAGAGAGAGACAAACATTTTAATTAGCTTTATGATTCTGCAAATCTTTGTGCTAAAATTAAATTAATTTGAAATGACTGACCTCACAATCCCTGACAGAATTGGACCATCTTCACCAGGGACGACGAGAGGGCCACCGGAATCACCTGTTTGTTCAGAAATAATTAATCAGTGATTTTTCAGTAGTTCAGTGGTAAAGTGACCGGGAAAGACAAATATGAGGGTACTTTCCTTGGCAAGAATCCTTTCCTCCTTCTTCCAACCCGGCGCAAATCATGGAGTCGTAGATTTCGTAACCATCGCCATTGTATTTTGAGTTGCTGAAATGACAACAAAATTAATATGGTCAAGCTATGATTAAGCTGGAGAAATTTTTAAAATATTTCTGTAAAATTCTAGTACGCACCATTCCTCGTCAGTGATAATAGGCACAGTCACGGTCCGTAACTCTGCGGGTCTCGCACCGCCTGATGCGACCTATTAAGTGATATTATTAAAAAATCAATTAAAAACTTTTTGAAACGTACATTTTTTATTGAAATTATTTCACTTACAGTCCCCCATCCAGTGACATTGCAATCTCCAGAAGCACTGAATCCAGTATCCGCCAGTTTAATTGCTCTCGTCCTGTATTCGTCACCCAACATCAGAGGTGAGGCCAATTTCATGACGGCTACATCATTTGTCAAAATTGAGCCATCGAAACCCTCATGGTACTGGTTGATGACAACAGCGATCTGGAAATTTACAAATTAAATAGTTGTGGATAATCCAAGAATAACTAAAATTGTTAGAGGATATTTAGTAGTAATGTCTCACCTCCTGAGAGTCTTCTTCCGGGAATCGAACATTGTGAAGTCCTGCTCTGATGGAAAAGTCACTGGCCTCTATAAATACATTACACAAATACACATTAAACAATTCTCCATCAAGTATTATGGAAATTCAATTAAAACTTAAGAGAAATACCTCCCAGTTCGGCACAGTGAGCAGCAGTGACAATCTTTTAATAAAATAAAGTTTCAAAAACATCATTTAAACTTTAAAAAAAGCTAAATCATGTGGGAGGATAGAGAGACTTACCCATAATTCATTAATTATGGACCCACCACAAATGTGACTCCCGAACAACTGAAGAGAAATTTGGTGAGGGACTGATCCCTTCACTGCTACCTCTCCGCCCACAATTCTCAAGGGGTAACGTAGATAAGGTCTACGGGGTAGGCCTAAATGAAAGAGAAATGACAATTTTATTTTTAGAATTTCAATAGAATTTGTTCTGAAGGACTATTATTTAAATGAACCATTTTTCGTTCGATTGTGTCCATTACACTTTTCTTACAAAATTGTTATACTTCGACGCCGCTTGGTCTCATTAACGTTTATACCGCATTGCAGTATCAAAATTAATTTTTAAATGATGGCAAGTGGCGTTAAAGTTTAACTTTAATAGAATTTCAAGTCTTTTTATTCCTGAGATTCTCAATTGTAATGAACAGTAAAATTAAATGTAATTTACCTTGACTGACGGCCACGAGTGCCAGAAAGACAAATAAACGTTTGGACATTTTTGCAAAAAAAATCGTCTTTTCGACAATGGAACCGACAATACTTAAATAACTTACGAGTGCTGTCCGGGATCTGAGGGACTTTATTTATATACAGAGCTTCAGGGATGATGGCTCTTCAACTTTCAAGTGGCCAACAGATAATTATAAACTACTTGGCTTGAGAGGGAGAAAGTCGTTCATGGGACTGAAAAAATAAGTTTGATTATCAATTTATTTTTCAGTCAGAATGACCCTAACCCAATAAAATGCCATCCTTTTCAATATTTTTGATTCTGCTCTTTGCTCAATATGTAAACCTGTAAGGGATGTTGGGATCCTTTGAATTAAAGGATTTTGTGTTTACGGGGTGTCATTAATAAAAAAAAAGGAGTTTTCTGTTGACTTTTATGTGTTCAATTTTAATTCATCTGTGTTCATGAGTACATGATGATGGACACCTTGAACTACATTATTCTAGAAAAAATCATGAAGGGAGATTAGAGGATGACAAATAATGGTTTTATCACTGAAAATGTTATTGTCATATCCTTGTAATGGGTAAGCTGTTTACTGTGATCAAATATTCATTAGAGATTTTAATATAATTATCACTGCACGGGATTGTGTAAATTAAAAAAACATTTTAAAATAGTTTTCAATATAATTTTTTTACTCTTAACCTACATTTGCTCATTTCAAGGGCTTCCAATTATTTGAAGTGGAAAAACATTTTCGTACTCTTATCTTATTTACTAAACAATCACTTCAACGCCATTTGGACTTTTTGTGGAGCAAAGATAATGCATGCAGGGAAATGGATAAACAATAATTTTGACAATCCAGAATTTTGATGAATGTGTCTAGTGTAAAAATATTGCTATAGGCACACTCAATTAGTCAACATTATGGAAAATAACTGAAGAGACAAAGAACTTTCAAGATGTCCAATGAAAGAAGTTTACTTGCAATTATGATATTTTATTATTACTTTTACGTGAAATAAATAACATAATATTTAATGATTATATCATGAAATGAACAAAACCCTTTCCTCCACTGCACCTTAATTAACTATTAAGTCAACCAGATTTCAACCATCAGACAAAATAGTACCAGAATAAGTTAGACAACAAAATTTTAGAAAATGTTCAAATTCAAAGGTACACACAAATCTTCTCGCTTTCTCCTTTCCTCATCCATTTTAAAGACAATAATGTGAACCTAACCAACTAACAGATTCAAAAAGAAATGACCGTCGCTCCCTGACCATACCACCCCAATTGAATGTTGCACCAGTCAATCGTCCTCTTCTAGTAGTGCGTCCTCCTCCTCCTCCTCCTCCAGTACGTTTTGCAGATCAGGACATCACAGTTCAACGACTTGGTTCATACGCCTCGGGAAATAGTTATACCAAAATACTACCAGATGAAAAATATGACACAAAGACAATTTGGGGGTCAGACATTGTCAAATATGCAGGTCAGTGGAAGTAGTTTTATTCCATTGTAGAGTTTTAAGTTCATTTCTTGAACCCACAATTCTTAATTGACTCATTTGTCCTCCACAGTAAATCAGACGAATGATTTCTTAGCACTCGAAGATCTACTGTACGGTTCAAATAAATCTGTCACTAATCAAACACTGTAAAGTTTTGTAAATCGTTATTAAATTGTTCCCTTCATGAATTTCCAGTTCACAAACGGGTTATCTATTCATATGTAAAAATACAAAGATGAATTCCACAGAATTTGAGAACGTCGTTCGGAACGAAAATGGAGGAATTTTATTTTACTGTCAGGAGACAGAAAACTGGTCATCCAGTGGTTGGTCCATTTTTGAATGCAGTACACTGGAATTCGGGTTTCGAAGTGAGACATCCACACATTTTAAGTTACAAACACCAATTTAATATTGAAATGTAGGAAATTTTGTGATTGGTTTGTAGTTTTTAACATCAATTTCCGTGAGGTTTTGGCTGTGAGCGGCCGACAGTGTTGCTACAATCAGGGCGTAAATACTTTTTCCATCTTTTTATCAGTGAATGTAATTTCTGGCTGAATACTAATTCTGATGACTGTAATATGATTGTACAGTTTATGGAAATCAAATGTGGTTCATACCACTTGGGATTGATTTATCAAACTTCCCAGGATGGAAGGGACTACAATATAAAGGAACCGAATGGCCAAGTCCTAGTCAGCTTGAAGAAGGACCCTGGGAAGGGAAGAGATGTTTACACATTGTATGGGTCATACTCATCCAGTGTCAAATTAGGGGAAATCCGGCCAACTTGGCCGCAAGAATATTCAATACCTCGGCAGTACCCGTAAGTTTCTTGTATTACTCAAATAATTTAACAATAAATTATTTGACATTAAAAAGAGATGTTGTATTTTAATAAAATTTTTCAGGATTTGGTATGGAATCGGAATCGACATGGACTTGCCTACGCATCAAAAACATTTAATATTCGGTTCCTCCTTTCTCCTGGTAAAAACCTTTAATACTATGCCACTGTGTGTGATTTCGACGCCACTCATTTTCCATTAAGAAAATTTACTGCATCTTTTCGCTGTACGCGCAAAAAAGGTTTTTTTGATGGGCGGCGTCGAAGTCTAACAAATATTGTAAAAATGTAACCAGACATTTATTACACTAATTAATTGTGAATAATCTCTTTATTGATTTCCCCCCTCAGTTTTATCAAAAATATCGACGTTGGAACAACCGAAGAAGATGTGTTTATGCATTAGCTTTGAAACTAGTATTTTTATTAATTATGCTCACTGTGATATCTATTGTCGTGATTTATTATTACAAATGAAAATCAAGAATAAATTTACCACCTCTGAAAGTCTCTCGTTGTTATTGCCTTTATGGTCTACAAAAACCCTCGGGGGGGGGGCCTTGCAAACAAGGAAAGGCCCTGTAGATTACTATGTCACGAATGTTCGTCGAAAAAGAAATCTTTTGAAAAAGTTGATGAATTGGAATTCAAAATTACACCGTATAACTGAAAAAACTGGGTCAGACTCTTATTTTGTACATGATTTGGCATGAGGAGTAGAATTTTAGGAAAACTGATTAGAAATGGCGGCGAGTAAACCAGAACAAAAACCAGATCAATCTGACCAAGTACCAAAAGTACCCATCCTAAAAAGTGAGACATTTTAATGTTAAGCCTAATGTTAAGTTGGTGTCAAATTAAAAATAATTCTTTTGTCCGTCAGATACAAATGAGAAAGTGGATGGGGAGAACAAAGAGAAACGAACTTACGAGGTCACAAGCATCCCGGTACTCCAAGGGAAGACTGTCCCAGGTTAAACAAAAAGTTTTGTGACTGGTCACCACAATTACAATATGGTAGCTAAATATGTTCTATCATGAGTAATTTTTACAATGTTGTTCAGTGAGTGAGAAGGTGGCTGTGTTCAGAAAATTAAAGTACCAAGAAGAGATTAAGGTCAAACAATATTTTGAAGAGATTGAAGACATCGTCGGGTTTGGGATGTCCAACACTTACACTGTCACAGTCTTGAATCGACTGAGTGCAGATCAAAATGAAGAGACTGTCCTTTTTTTCATTGGTGAGAAAATTTCTTGTGAAGCATCTTGGTTGAAAACATCGGGGAGAGCATTAAATTTCAGAATTTACAATCCTGGTAATTGATTTTCCCATCACAGAAATTGTTTAATACATCAACCAACCAGAAAAATGCACTAAATATGACATATCACTCTGAAAGATGGAGACGCCATTGGATTTATCACAAGACCATGCATGCCATGTTTTTGTTTTTCGAACCTCTGTCCTTGTTGTTCCAGAAATGTAATTTTTTAAAATTTAGTTTTCATTATTTACAAAAATACGTACTAAGGAAAAATGACAAAATAATTTTGCATGTAGACATTCAGCGTGTCACTGGCTGATGGGCGTCTTTTTGGCAAAGTAAGTATTTCACCTTGACTTAAGGTCCTTGAGGACATGTAATGATTGGGAAAATTTGTTTTAATTCCTTTTTTTAAAAATACAGGTGAAAAAGACTTTTAAATTCATGAAACCCATCTACTCCATATACGATTCTGACGACACAAAAATCCTAGAATTGAGTGGTGCGGACTTGGGCCATGTTTTTCGTACGTTGAAACAAACACAATTAAAATATTTACCTTTTCATACTGTTTGCTGGACATGGCATGACATATTAAATAACTTTCTGTTCGATTGAACTGAAACTTGACAGAAAGCTTTTCTTAGACCGTAGACCTTCCAAACCATTGTATAAATTGACATCTTTTGGGGCGATTGCTTCCCTTGACCTCTAGAGGTCAAAAGGTAAAGAGGGAAATTCACAAGAAAAATGTTTGACTTGGACGCCACTTGTTTATATT
>WJFB01003439.1:0-13214 GCA_009870185.1 Pygmarrhopalites habei | reverse complement strand
TGATGAAAAGGACCAAACAAATACATAATATGTATTTGTTTTTTCACATATTATGTGAAAAAACAATTCATTTACCATAATGGATTTGCACTTTGTCCCTCCGTTGCCTTCGCTATTTCCATTACTTGATGAGAACTCGGTTTAATTTTTGATAGGAGACAATAAACTCTGTCACCAACCATTGTAAATTTTTCATTAGAAACCAAATCCTCGATTGATCGTAGGTAAGAAGGAATAGAAGGTGGCTTGTGCAAATAAAAACCAAACAAGTAAGCAAAGAAAAATAACCCGAAAAAAATATACGACACAACCATCAATTTTTAGAGTACTTGTTTAAATAAAGCGAGAAAAGATTGACAGAAATTCCAAACACAAAGTAAAGACACCCAAGCCATTATGTTAATTTAAAGTTATTGTACAACTTGTAATATTTGTGAAATTGAGCAAGTTAGTAGACTTCCCGACACCCAAAAATTATAAAAATAATGTAACCGATAAAAAGATACATATTGGAACGATCAATTCGGAATTGGTTTTGGATTTCCTTAATAAATGAAAAAAATTATTATATTTTTTGCTCATGATGAAGACTTATTATTATTTTGAAAGTATTGTGTAGTACCTCTACTTTTGGTGTTAGCAAAAAATGAAGACCAAATTGTTGGATAGGGTCACATTGACCACGTAAATAATCCAAATCGGATGACGAGAGAGGTGGCAAAAGCTTTCCCATGTGTTGTTCTAGGGGCCAAATTNCTTGTCACTCGATTGATTCCATGTTTGAGGAAAATCAGTCTTGGAATAAAGTTTTTGAGCCCACAGAAGTAAGGCTGCCATATGAGAACAGCGTAACTGTCCAATGGGACACGAACAAGAACCACTAGTTGGTCCATTTTCATCAAAATTTACCTTGTGTTGTAAGAATAGAATAAATTCAAAATTGTATTATTAGATCATATTGCATTACCATATACGAAATAGTGTTTCACGAGACATGGGATACATTAATTCACTTATCTCAACAACGTAACTTTTGTCATTTGTCTTATTTTTCGTTCCACCTCGACCGGGATCAACGAGTCTACTTATTTTGTTTGAATCTTTTACCAACTTTCGCACACTTACAGATTCCCCATAAATATGATCTTCACCTCTACGGAGAAACTCTAGTCGATTTTCAAAAAAGGATGCTATTTTTGATGTGGTAAATAAGGTCATAGTGGCCAATTTGCGTATTTTAATTACTAAAAAAGAGAATTGTCTATATGATGTCCTTTGAAAAAAATGAGCAGTTTGACTTCCGCGGCAGAGAGATTTTTGTCTCACATTACCCACTCTCGAAATGTGAAATGATCTATGGTGTGGACCGCACGTGCTAATGTGTCCGGCTTCAACTGACATTAGTAAATTATAATTAAGAAAGTTCATTGCTCAATTCGTATTAATCCTGTACTCTCTGTCCTACGTTGTCATCGTGGACATTCTTTTATAGAAGAAGTGTAAGTTATTACATTGTTTCGATTGATGTATTCATTTGTTTGAATTCAGTGTGTGCAGTTGAAATCATATCGTCAGAAAATTTTTATTAAAAAATATAAATATACATATCAACAGGAATCCTGACTTGGTGGACTGTGCCTACTCTTTGATTGTTGTCAATTCCTGCTTGTGGACATTTTTAATTAATAATCTCTGCTCCTAAGGACACTGCAAAAGCAATACGATACAGTTTGATAGAACATTGGTGGTAAGACTACGTACAATTTAATACTGAAAGACAATTAATGTGTGTGTCTTTGTACATAATCAGCATTTAAATATTTTTTATGTGTGTCTATGCACATAATCATCCTTTAAATACTTTTTACTTATAATCGCTGATACCTAATTGTGTTTTATTTATTTGCCCATACAGACAGGATTATTTCTGTGATGCATTATGAGGACACTGCAATATTAATACAACACAGTTTGGAGTAAAATTAGTTCAAATAAATACATGTCAAAACTTAAAGTGTTAAAAATTCACCTGAACCACTGGAGGACATCGAACTCTGTGAATTTCTTAAGGAAACAGGAAGCCGAGACCAACCTTGACAAATTGAGCAGGTTGACCTGACCTTAGTACAAAGGATGTAAGAAGGGACTTGCCGACCAGAACGGAACTTGAAACGGCACTTTGTACACAGAAGATCTGTCTTCTCTAGGGTCAGGGACATTCCACTCCACATCCATTATATTTTTGACATACTCCGTAATAGACGGAAACACATCCTTTCCTCCAACAGTGTATTTGTGGTCAGTGCACCTCACACGCGTGTGGCACACACAAGTTCCATGGCTACTTTTTTCCACCTCAATGTTCATGGTCTTTTTAAAAAAATAGAAATTATAAATACAAAAAATAATTTAAACCCTAATTCAAAGAATTTAGAAAAATCCATGCAACCTCAAATAATGTTTCACTTACCAAATAATGGATGACACAAACAGTCGGCACTCAAAGAAAGGGAGAAATCCTCAATGAAAACAATTGGTGACAAAAACGTTCGTCTACTCCAGTCAAGCAAATAGAGCCATTTTTATCCTACCCTAGGATAAAAATGGCTCTATGTGCTTGACTGTACTCAGGCACTTGGGGCAATTTACCACGTTTGAAAAAGGAAAAGGAAACCGAACACAATGGAAAGAAGTTGGTACTGAAAAGATTATGGGATTCCGTCGTCTTTTATACCCCCTTCAGTAATTGACATTCAATCAAATCGACAGCCAATAAAACTAAATATGCCAAATCACATGAGAGAGGATATGCAGATGAAGAGACATTGATGTGGAGACTCAACAATGTAGTGGTGGCCAGTGACCTAGAGGATGACATGACATGATAGGGGTGCAGGGGTTGTCCATGTCCAGTGGTTGAGACATGGAGGATGGAAGGTAGCGTCCAAGAGGTGGAGTGCATTCTTGCCCCCGGTCGTGTGATACATCATGTTTTGCGCATAAAATTCTCTACAAGATGAGCCTAATATGATGCGGGGGCAAGCATGCATTCCGTCTCTTATTCTATTCGATATGGGCCTTTCAACTTTTTTTTGTATTTGAACTCCTTTTTTCTAAGACCTTTGCCAAAGAGTATAATGAACCATGCAACACTACTTAGTTTTGAACTTTAAGGCGGTAGGAAGAGAACCACGTTTTGATAATAAATTATGACGTTACTTTCTTGTATCATCGGCCGTAAATGTCTTTGTGTGCAATTGTCAGTTAAATGGAATAGTTTTGTAGGTGTAGTGATCTATTTCATTTCAAGTGGCAATTACTAATTGTGAACAAAATAGCTCAGCAAAATCCAGTCAATCCTATTGTTGTTGCTGGAATACAACAAATTCTGACAACTTTTGCTAATCAACGGAATAACGGTGTACCTGTGACTTTCGGTGCACTAAGACTAAATAATTCAAGTCATAGAAAGTCCGTGTGTTTATGCCTTCAAATTTCACAACATTTACATCATTTAATTAATAATTGGAATGGGCTGCCAATTAGTATTCGTGAATTATATTATGAATTTGGAAAAAACACTCAACCTTTCGCCATTCCTCCTGACCTCCTAAACAAGTGCGTAAATCGTGTAGCTAATCATGTAGGGGTGAGTGGTTTGATTATTCAATAAATTATGAATGTTTACTCAAATTGACTTTCACATTTATATTAATATAATCTCTGTTTGTTTCGTAAGGTACGACGGTATGAACTACCAATCAGTTCAGCTGGTAGAGGATATTTCATTCTGTCGAGGGGCCTACGTGTTTCTATTGATGGAAGAGTAAAATATAGATACCAAGCTAGTAATGAAAGAAGACAATTTGTCCCTATTTCATTCTCCACCCGAAGTAAGTTGCCTAAAAGTTACTATGTATTTACATATACGTACACCTTTTTTATTATTCCCCTAATTGGGTTCCTTATCATAATCTCGAAACCCAAAACCTCGGATCATCAAAAGATCGAATTTTCAAAATGTAATAAATCAAAACATGGAATCACTAAAATCCCGAAATGAAAACTATCAAAATTGCAATATGGAACAAATTAGGATTAGCTATTGACAAGTCAATTGAGTTACTCAAATCATCATGATAGATGCTTTAGGTCAGATTTGATCCCTACTCTCTTATACTCAGAGAATTTATTTTAGACAATGTTTTTGTCTTAATTTTAAAAGTTTAGATTTTTAGGGCAGTTTTTTCAAAATTTAAACTAATGTAGACTTCAAGACAGCTACAGGGACACAAAATTCATAAATTGCATCAATTTGGATTATATTTTTTACGCACACTAACTTTAGGAAATGTGTGTCAGTGTCGAGCACAAAAATGCCTTCAGTGAACACTCTTCACACACACAAATTGAAAAGGAAAGTTCCAAAAGAATTGTGTTCTCATTCCATTGTCTTCGTACGTACAAACTGTATGTGTCACACAAAAATATTTAATGGAAAACAAATTGTGTGTGTGTGCGTTATAGCTTAAAAGTTTCCATTTTCGAGATTTTGATAATTCAATATTTTTGTTTTCGATGTTTTGGTGGTTCGAGATTTTGGTCGACAAGATAATGACTTTCGAGACTTTGATTTTCGAGGTTTTGATTTCGAGATTTTGCCCGGACACCCCATTACCATATATATTTCTATTCTACAGACTGGACGAACGTAACTACAAATGCCCATTTCCTCGTCATTGTTGAGTCAGACGCAATGGTTCAGAAGATGTTAGCTGAAGGATTCCATCAACAGTTTGAAAACTTTATTTTGGTAAACTCAGCTGGGTACCCTACTCGTGCAGTCAGACGATTTACTGAGGTTATGGAAAATTCCCTCCACTTCATTGATCAATCTGACCTCAGACTGTTTTCATTTTATGACCATGATTGTTAGAATTATAATATCAAAATTACATTTAGTTACCCCTAAGTTATCCATTGTGATATGACAAAATCTATTTCTCATAGCCCATGGTCTAGATATTCAAGTATTCTTTCGATATGGCACATATGGTCCATCCCATCTCCTCCTCCAACCTCGTCTCATGACTCTAGAGCCCTTCATTCTGCCTTTTGAGGTTATTGAATCACACGGCGTGTCGTATTCAGAAGACGACAAGAATGACGACTGCTTCAACTGGACACAACGAAGATGGGAAACGTACGAAGAATCAGGGGAAGATGAGGTATGTTCACCTTTCTCATGTTTGTACCAAATTATTCTTTCATAAATTAAAAAATATTTTGTCAATATTTTTCAGTGGGAAGAACCTAATCACAGTAACTTTTGGATAAACTATTTAAATCAGTTCACTAACCTGGGAATGGTTTTACCACACGCTAGAATGGGAAACTTGACCAGTCATTTTATTAATGACGCAAGATTTCATGCCTACCGAGTTCCCAATGCACCACCTTTCACTCCCCGACAATATCCTGATCTCACAGAACTCAATCTTCAACCCGCATAACCTCATGATTCAGATGAGTCAGAATCAGATGACTCAGAATCAGATGATAACGATTAATGATAAAAATGCCATCCTGATAGTTTTTTTTGCGTATTTAAAACGAAAATTTTTTTCTTCACATATGAATAAATTGAATTGAATTCATTGTCGTACCTGTGTGGAAACCCATTCTCATTTTTTCCAGTTTAACTTCATTGACAAAAACAAAAAGAAACATTAACAGTCTTTGGGGAGGTTAATATTTAAGAACAGCGTGATTTAATGATGTCGACTTGGATCTGTGTGTCTCTCTCTTTTTTTTCTACTCCTGTGTGTGTCTGTATGGCAGAAAGAGAGTGTGAGTATATCATTAGGTCAACGGTTGAGCTGTTGCGTCACAATAGATTATTAAATCATATAATCATGCTCCTCCTGCTGCTCAACCTCATTCTCAACATTTAACAATAAAATCCTTCCTTCCCCCTCAAAGTGTACATAAATTTTTATTTTATAAAAAAAATCATATTTGCGTATTAGTGTCAAGCCAGAAGTGAGAAAGGGATGGAAAAACCTTTTGAGAATTTATTTTGACGCCCTTAAGGGAATTGTGGAATCATTGGGTACTCCCTTCGAATTTCTCTTTGAGGTATTCTTTTGCTATGTATACCTTTAACAAACATGAATTGTGTGTGTGTGGACGAATCTAATTTATCATATTTCCCTGCATGAATTTGTGGACGATTTTAGAGGGAAATCAAAATTGGGATTTGTCATGGGAATGATCTTTGCCTTTGGAATTGAGGCCATATAAAGTCATGAGGACGGGTCAGGGTTCAGTGAGGATATCTTTACAAAGTTGATGTCAAACTGGGTCATGGCCAATCCACACAAGATGGATCAAGTTAGTCATGCCATCGTGTCTCTTGTGAATGATTGTCTTGATTTTTCCGAATTATAAGTAATTTTCGAGTCGTTTTTAAAACAAAAAAATTTATAGTGAAATTCAAAGTCTAGATTTTAAGTAGCGAATTAATTCGTAAGTAATTATACCTTATTTATTCAGTCAATTTTAAATACTTCATACTCATTACGAGTTCTCTAGTACGTGTAATAAAAATAATTTTTAATAAAGAATAAATTATTGTAACATTTAAATCACTGTAATAAGAGACTGCCAGAGTAATCCACACTTTTGAATACATTTATTTGTCGTTTATGATTGGATAAATTATTTTTTCAGTGATCTTTTTTCAATGACACTGTAGAACGACCTTAGAAAAAAATTAAACTGATTAAATATCATTTGGCTTCATCTGCACTGCTCGTTGAACTGGAACTTGACCCTTCACCTCTCCTCCTCTCCCGTCTTTTCCTTCCCCTCTTGACAGCATAACTGACCATTCCAACTCCATGAACGCCCGCTGCCATCAGTCCGAGTTTAAGCATTCTCCGATTTCTCCGTCTCTCCCTTCTCAATTCCTTCTCCTTTGATTATCCACACAAATATTCGGATATCAAATTTTACTCCCAAAATAGTCAATACAATTTTTTAAAATTAATTACAGTTAGCATAGGTCCAGCAGGGACAAGGACGACAGGGACTGGAGTTGCTGACGATGTTAGATATCCAGTATAATTGTAACCAGGGACAGGAGTGACAGGCTGCATGTGGTGGCCAGGTTGAAGGTCACTTATGGGTGGAGCTGATGGTAAAAAATTACTAGGCACACCAACTGGTGATCCTTCAAAGATGATGTATGAGACCATGATATTCCCTTCGATAGTTATACGACGTATTTGATCAGGAGGGATGTGGTGTGCGTACTCCATCAAATGCTGACCATTCAGTGAAATCTGCAAGAAAAAAGGGACGTCTCAGTACAGCTTTTGAATTTGCGCACTGTATTTTTTTTTAAAAAAAACCGTCAAACCTTGTACTGATGAGTCTCACAAGCAATACTAATTTCGAATTGATCACACATTGGGATTGGACAAATATTCAGTCGTTTTTCTAATCCCCAATTTCCCCCGACATGGATGTTACAAATGGCAATGTTTTCGGGGAATCGGGGATTAAAATATAATCCAATATTAGTAGGGTCAGCAGTGCGTAAAGTTATTATGAATCTGGAAAATAATTAATATGGATTATACATAATGAAACAATAAAATGATTAAAAGTAAGGACATACCCGATGGAGCCTTTCGGAACCAGCCCTTGAATCCGGACATTCCGTCCAGGACCGAATCCTTCCTTGATTAAACCCGTGCATGGGATCACCTACACACACATTCTTAGTTAAAATTAGCACACACACGATACGAACATAAATGGATGTCAACTAGTGACAATTAAAAGGTTAAATTAATTAGCTTTACGGGATTGTATATAGGCAGATCCATAAAACAATTGACCTGTCAGATGACAAATGAGTCGGATTTTTGGGAAACGGAGGAGTTCTGTTCCAAATGTATACTGCAATATTAATGAAAGCTCCATCTGAGTCAATCAATTAAGTATTAAATGGTGTCATGATAAGTGATAAGATAAAAAGTTTTTCATTGGCAAAAGTCTACAAAAGGGAAAGATTAGATTTAGAAAAACCACCTGTGGAGGAAAATACTTTTTGCCAAACTGGTACAGTACAGGGATGTTTGCAAAATAAAAAGTGTACATGATTGGCCAGAATTTTTCAAAAAATCCTAAATGCATTCTATCTATTCCTGGCTGAGCAATGAACAGACAAGTATCGCTACGCTCCGACATTACTGTACCCGATCTTTGTATAATAAAAATTGAAAAAAATGAGCGTCGACTCATGTAGTTGCGTACAATTGATTTTATTATTTTTTTACACATTTAAAATAATCATTGAACTTCATGCATAAAAGTTGATTTTGAATTCATTTCACTGACGAGTGGATCTCTTGAGAATATTCCCTCGACCCAGAGAATCCAGTCCACCCCGACGTTTGGCCCCATCATCCTCACTGAATCTTCGTCGCCAAGGAGAATCACCCGAGTTCCCTCCACTTCCCAAACCAAGCCAGTTACCCATGTCCGGTTCTGCCAGTTGTCTCAAAATATTTACACCCGCCCCGGGACCATCTAAGGAACGGAGTTGAACTTGAATTCCTACACAATTTTTTCTCATATTCTTTCATGCAAATTATACACATGCATAGTTAAACAAGGATGGATAATTAATGTGTGAACAAATTACCTGCCACCTCATTAGGCAAGTACCAGGGGACGACAGCCTCGTTTCTCCACACTTCTACTGGTAATGGCTTCAATTATAAATATTTTAATTAAATTCCTGTCAATCATGTCAATTAATTAATTAAGGGCTATGTAAAAAATTTATTACCTTCTGCTCAATGGGCCATGCGAAAATGAGAGTTGGAAGGCAAATCAGGAATATTGTGAATTGGATCATTTTATTTTTTCCAAAAATTTCCAAAAAAGATATTTTGTAATCTTTTTGAAAATACTTGAAATATGTGGAGAGAAGAAAAGTTTAAATATCCACTTCTTGTCTATCCTGACCAAGAAAATGAATTGAGATGGGAAGATTGTACGAAAGGTGACTTTGTTCGAGACAAACTGTCTCTCTTTTTATTGTTTGTCCATTATCCTCCTGTCAATTTCCTTCCCTCATTTTTCATTATTTTGTTTTCAGGGAATATAACAATAAAACGGCTTGGAATCAGCCCACACACGCTACTCTGTTGTGTGTGTAAGTGTGTATAGAGTGGGTTCTGGACGGGGGGGATCCCATCTTAAATTGGAAAATCATAGTATTTTAATCTTCTCAGAGTGGACACACACGATTTGCGTCATTTCATCCCACATACCTTATAATTTATTGTATATCCAGGTAGACTGGGTGGAGTCGAATTAGTTAATGGAGACCATCGACCTACGTACCTACGTCCATCCCTAAACTCAAAACCCTTCTTTGCTAATTTTATCCCATGACAAGTTTTTCCCTTAATCATTCCGGGAAAAGGATGGGTTGACAAAATGTAACTCAATCAACCACGTCACGACACTAATTAGACATTTTCCCTGTTTCACAAATGGAAAGAAAGTAGAGATACGTCATTCAATGGTAGAATACATTGTCATTACTTTCTTGCAAAACAAGTGTAGAAGAAAACTGAATTACATGGAAATGTTGTCAGCAAATAATGAATTTCATTTTTAAAAAACTTGTTACTTCAAAAACGATATCGTAATTTAATTTAATTTGGTAACAATATGAATAGAAATGGTTAATTTTGCATTATTTGCAATTGCAAGTCTCGTCCACAACCGGTGGCTTTCTCCAGTATCCAAAGAGAAAGTAGCCAACTCCTCCACCGAAAGCGACAGCCAGGCAGAGCCAAACATTGTAGGTCATGAAAATGAGCATCAAAACGTAGGACACATTTGTTTGGACCATGTGTAAGACAGTCTGCCATAAATGGACAGTACTCAACATCCTGACTCTACAAACAAAATTAAATTAATATTATTCATAATCCCCGAAACAAAAATAAATGACACCTCAAAAAAATTTGCAAATTCGATAGTAGTAAATGGGACTCACTGGGCAAATTCCTGTCTTGTCTCTGTCGTCGGCTGTTTGGGTACCTTGTAATAATTTTTGTACAAATATTCCCGATAAAATTTCAAAGCCTCGTATGCAACAGCTATGATAAAGATGAACAGGATTGAGCCCAGTAAACCCCCAACATTTTCCGTTTTCCAAAAGTCAAACAGGATCGTTTGGGACACTCCAAAATGGAACCACGATGACATCTACTCATTTAGAATAAGTCACACTTTTTAGGTCACAAGAATTTTAATTTTTTTAAAAAAATAAAAATTCATTGGTTGTCAGCTGACCATCATGCCACTCATGTCTGTGCCATTAGTTCCAGAAGAACCGTGATCATGATCCATGTTTTCAGTGATGACTTTCAGTGAGTAAAACTGTTAGTAATATTGCCTCACTCCTTTTCTGAGCCAATTTAGTTGGTCGGGAAATGAAAAATCAGACGCCACAATGTGTCAAGACCGTGTCAATTTAATCTAATTGGAGGGATGACGTCCATCGATCCGTGATTTTTTTTCGAGTCGAAAAACCTGGACCTGTGCAATGATGGAGAAGAATCAGAATGGAGTACGTGACGATCGTCAATCGAGAAATTCCAGTGTAAGTCACAGTGTGAAATCTGAAGTTACTCGAGTGGTCAATCTCTTATCACAAAAAATGTTGATGACTCTACATATATTTATATATATTATTATAATAATATGGAACTGATGATAAGGATACAACTGGGATCCATTTAATTATCAGCCACCAATTTGACTCGTGACCCTTCAGGGGGAAATTTGTCTGTTGGCAGAAAGAATGACCTCCATAAACAAAAACTTATTTTGAACAAAATGTACACACAATGAAAGGATCAAATATTCGATTGTTTGGTAAAATCCTGATGCTTACACAATAGTCAACACTGTGTCCATTTACAGTTGTTCTTGTGTACAATGAGGAAGATGTTAATGATGATTAGAGTCAATTTGCATTATTTACATAAATTCATTTAACACATTCATATTAAATGACGAAGCAGTGTTCACTGAACACTGCTACGTCGAACGAAAAAACCAGGTCCATTCTTTTGTACTTTGAATACACAAAAGCAAGATGAATTTTAACATTTGATTGAAGACTCCAAGGACAAAATTTTGTGGTTGTGGCCATTCGAACTTTAATAGCTTGACCAGTCCCATTTGACTCAATTTTTGAGAAAAATATTGGCGAGAATTTGCGAGTGATAATGTTTTCAGTATGTACGAGAATTTTGAAAGTTAGAGTTGGTTTATTCACTACTTTTTAAAGAAGACAATTTTACATACAGCCATAAATTGTGATGTAATAAATTTATTTATTTTGTAATACTCCATCTTTTTGACTTAGATGAGGAAAGACATTATTTAGATTTTACAAATGAAGGGAGATTATGACATTACATAATTTTTCACTCCAACTCTCCCAGGAAAGGTCACACTTGCTGTGGGTCCTAGGATCCCTCCGGTCATGACGATCCTTTCAGCCTCCTGCCTCAAGTCACCTTCCCATTGAAAGACCCCTTCGACCACAATTCCATATTTTGCAAGTTTTTCCCTCTTCTCTTCCATTGAGAGTAAATCTGGAGATTCTTCTGGTCCTTCCACTTTACACACTTCCATTCCCTTGTTCATTTTCTAACATTTTAAAGGAAATTTGTCAATAGATTATTTTATTCTCAACACTTTGCCGTATATCCGTCAAACTCTTTGGTTACCGAAATGGTACAAAATATAGAAAATTCAATTTAGCACGAGATGAATTTTATAAAGTGAAAATACCTAATCCGAAGAAATGTCAAGAATATAAAAAATTTAAAACTTCACGTAAATAATTTCAGTTTGATTTGAGATAATTGAAAACTACGATGTGTGTAAAAAATGGTGGAGACAAAATTGAGAGAGATCCAATGGATTGAAACGTCAAAAATTGCAGTATATATACTCAACATGTCCATGACTCAAGAAAAATATAATACAATGGGAAAGACCAATAATGCCCTCCAACTAGGAAATAACAGATGACATGCAAGAAACAAAACGTATAAAGTCTGTTTTTAAAACATGGCCAAAATATCTACAGGGTGATCTCAATACCGGTTCCCCTTTCAATAACGTCAAAATGTTTTTCAAAACATGTGAAGGATATCGGAATTTTGACCCCAAAATGAGTCATCCGTGTGGCATATGAGTCACCATCTTAAAAATAGTCATCTTGGTTTCTTGAAAAATGTCTCTCAAAAATAATCTTGTGATTTTCAGTCAACGTCTGAAAATCATGCTTATGTAAGAATTGACCATCCTGTACACTCATTCATAATATTCTTTGGAGGACAGGGACGAAAAATGGATTTGTTTAAACAGGATTGACACACTTTTGAACTTCAAGTGGATATATCCTGTGAAATAAAGTCAGGCTACACCCATTGGTCATTGACCAGTCAATTATGCAAGTGATGAACGATCTTTGTACCAAATTTTCACGTTTATTATTCGAATATATCACGTTTCGAAAATGACGATTCATATCGACTGTCGTAAACAATAAATGAGGATTAGTTGGGAGTGTGCCAGCATTCGCATTCATTGGTTGCCGATTTTGTTGCGAAATTTTCAGTTTATTGGATAAGTACTTACTACGCTTTAGGTCTGGCCAGGACCGGATTGAGTCAGATTGGCTTTTTAGTAGACATGTTATTTACATTTTTATGTCAGTTATAATTGTAAAATCTTCGTGAAAAAAGCTACAGCGCCATTTTAGTGTCAAAATACGCCCCTAATCCGGGTAAGTGACTCTGTACTTGACAAACAAGTTTTTGACCTTGTACAGTGACTACTGACACGTATCATGTATGACAAACGCGTAATATACGTTCGTTTTATTAGCTCATGAGATTATGTAAAGGATTGCAGTTAGTGTAAATTTTAATACACATTTTAGCCAAACGTACTTAGACAATTCAAGTTGAGACACTTGTATGACACACTCTTGTCAACTCTTGTCCTGATATTTCATAATTTTAATTCTTGTGTCCAAGGTATTTACCAATACTTCCTATCGTAATATGACCGTCTGTAATGCTGACTTATCCATGAAT
>WJFB01003438.1:0-13222 GCA_009870185.1 Pygmarrhopalites habei | reverse complement strand
ATGATCCATTTTACCAGCAGGCCGACGTACTAGTACCGTAATAAAAACAATTGGGTTTTGGTTCCAGAACCGGAATTGGAACCGAAACCAGAACACGGATGCCTCGGCGTTTATGAAACCGATATCCCAAGGAATTGGGACTGAGAACTCAATTAGAACCGGTTCTTTTCGGTTTTTCACACACTTACCTAATGGGAACCGGGTCGGAACCGGAACTGTAACTTTTTTGCTTTGAGAACCGGAACCGAAATCCAAATGTTTTATAGTTCATGATTTGAATCCGAACCGGAACCAAAATAATTCGGAGTTTTCGGAACCGGAACCCAATGGAACTCTTATCACACTACTCTGCTTCCTGTATTTGTAGACATTACTCATTATTAAATTTTACGTTCAAAATGGAGCTGTACCATAAAAACCCGGTAAAAAAATTCAGAATACACCGCTGGTGAGCGGTACATTTTGAGTCAATGCATTCCCCATCCCGCTAATATTCTACTTACTTCATGTGGTTGGAATCCGAAGTACACTCCGCCGCTCTATCGTGAGTTACTGGATCCGCCGGTTGTGCCAGAAAGAATAGGAGCATCCAGAACAAAGAGGAACCATACGATCGAGCATAAATGCACGCTGAATTGAATGAACCAAGTCCTACACCACCTTTTCCCATTTGTATCAATGTCACCAGCATGGCTGCTGCTAGTACGAACAATACCAGTACAATCCACACCCAAAATCTGAACGGTTGCAAATACACATACCCCGAGCCATGTCTCTTCTCGACGCTGTCAGACGTAATGAATTTAAACGTCCTTCCTTTCCCTGTCACGACCAGCTCAAAATGATGGCGAAAAAGAGCGCATGGCGTCAAAAACTGGCTGTGGATTACGAACCGTGTAGCAAATACGTCATCTTGCAAACCCTGTGGGACTTCCTCACTCCTGTTTAGTACGGAAGGGAGTACGTGGGCTATAGCGCCATCTAGTTGAAGTGTTTTTCGAGAGCTGAAAGGGGATTTCTGACCAAATTCCAAATCCTCACCATTCCTTGGAATGTTGTATACATAAGTACCATCTTCTGTAAGACGGACTGACCACTGGATAGCTCTGCCACGCGCAATGAGATTCTGGTAACATTGGAGCATCCTCGCGTGACAATTGACTGTATTCATGTGACCCGTTTTGTCCCGCGCATGACCGGAATCCAAGGAACATGTAAATGTGTCGTGGATGGTACGGTTGAATTTGCAATGCGGACAAAAGCAACGTCCTTGAATTCGACGTGCACTCGACCTCTGTAGTTCGTCGTCCCATCTGCGCTCCTGCTCTGCGCTTGACCCCTTGACCTCAGTGTCCTGTCCTCCAATCTCCGGATACAGAGGCATGGAGAAGAAGCTCGTGTGGCTGTGTCTGAGCCACTTCGTCTCGGGTCTCGAATCCGAATTTGGCGGGGGCATCAAAAATGGCGGGAGTAATAAAATGTAGAGGGCGGGTCTGAGTCGTTCGTGATTCATGCTAAAGATGTCGGGTGTATTTAAGGAGATCAGGAAACCACTTACCATGAAATTTCCATAGTCGTATGCCAGTGCTGCGGTGTAGTGGCATTTAATAAATTTCTGTGAAAGAACCGACCGCTCGAGCGGGTTTTCTTCCTCGGGTGTCTGGTAAATTTCGACAAGACTAGATTGGCTGTACAGGACAAGCACTTTCGAGGAACCGAATGGTCTCCCATCAACACTCCCGATATTCTTGGCATGAGATTCAGGGTAGACTGTGAACTGTGAACAACTACCCACGTCACCAAGCACGTCATCCTAGTTTATGATCTGCGGTTGCTCCGTCAGGTGGATTGCAGCTTGATTGTTGATGACGTGCAGGAGGAGGACAAGAATAGCGAGAGGGATGTCACGTGGCAGTTTGAAGAAAATGTTTTTGACTAGAGACCTCATTTCATGTAACAGTGCAAATTGCAAGCAGTGCAAGAAACCCGAGTTTTACTGAATTCTTTAAAATTCTACGTACTGTACTTGTGGCTATTATTCTAGGCTAATATTCGAGAGGAATGTCAGCTCCTATTGGAATTCAAATGGATATTCCCTTTGGAAAAATTGTTATGTTTATTCTCCACGTGTGTTGTCTTTGTAATTCCCTGCAGATTTTTGCTAAATACATATTTGCAATGTTATGTTGTTTACCTTCATGGCTGTAAGTCTAAAGGGCAAGATTCGTGCTGCATGTTTGGACAGAGTGTAGGAAAATGCGATATGAACTACACTGCAATGAGACCATTCCGTGGCTGGTGTAGACGCAATTGAATAATATTGACTATTTTTTGCATTTTTCTGTGAGCACGAATACGTAAAGCTGAAGAGGAGTAAATGTTACGTAATACGAACTTTGTATGCACAACTGAAATAAACATCTAAAAGAAAGTTACACAGAAAATCAAATATCGACTTTATTGGGATTGGAACGCGGAGTTTCAAATGCTCCATAATTAATGTAGAGGTTGAAATGAATTGGTGAATTTTCTGGATACATCCAGAAAACAATTCACAAGAATCGCAGTAGTGACAAATGAGAAAATAATAATCCACATGAGTAAGGTCACTGAATTTTGAAAAATTTGAAATGGAAAATAAAACAGGACAAATTGTGTGTGTGTGTCCAAGCCATTTGGCTAATGGGCAAAAATCACTTTAAAAAATAAATGAAAGGAGAACTCGTAGAACCGTCTTGTGCTGGGTAAAGGAGTGTAGAAATATTTGAAATTAATATGGCTATGCATGAGCCAGTATGGGACAATACTTTCCAAATTTTTCGATGATCGTTTTGTAGGTTTGATGAAGCAGCAGAAAGAGTAGGAATTGAGTCCACTAATGTTCCATCATTTGCTTGTAAAAATTTTCTGGTACTTGGTAATCAGTGACTACTAGTCACAAATAAATGATGTCAGGACAAAAATAAATCCAGAATGGGATCCGAATGCCACACTCACACACACAATTTCATTTGTGTGTTCTTCTCTTCCTTTTCCATGACTATTTTACCTGATGCTTGCAAAAATTGTACAGCTTGAATCGTTTCTTCTTCAAGGACTCAAGAGAAGAGTAAACCTCTGGCAAAATTTCCAATTCGTGCAGTCCCATTCACTAGAGACAGAGCATGGAGCATAAAATGATGACACTAGAAGGGGTCACCCCTTAGAGGTGTAGCCACTTGTCACGTGTGTGTACAAGTAAAACTGAGGTAAGTACAAAGTACTACAAAGCTGATGGATTCCATCGACCATGGAAAGTAAATTAATATATCAAGATTGAAATACTCTAATTTTTTTAAGTCCTTGAGTCATGTCACTGAGATTTCTGCCTTCATTGATATTTTCCTCACCCTTTTTGAGTCAATTTTGACACGATGAATGGGAGCATTTAAATCTGAACGTTCCACTTTTAGAGTAAAAATATGCGGGGAGAAAAATCCTTTCGTTCAATCAAATTCAATAAAAAAATTTTAAATCAATTTGTTTGCTACCAAAAATATCCATTTTATTTTCTCCACTCCAACCATACAAATGTCTCTATTAATAATTAATCCACATAATTTATTTTGCTCTCCTCCCATTCAAAATGACGGGAGAGTTTCTTGAACATTTTCCTCCCCCGCTGCTCCTCCTTGACTATTCTCCGCATCATTTTGTTTTTGTTCATCCTTGTCAAACTGACTTATAATTTGCCAACAATGCTTCTTCAAATTCCATCGACAACTCCCGTAGTCACTCGCACACAATTCATTATTTTGGCAAATCTGTCTTCCTTCCCTTCCATTCTCTACAAGTCCTTCAATGGTCCTCGTCCTTCCCACCGTCACACACACCAAACAGATGAGGCTGAGTAAAATTCCCCGCCAAATTGACTTGTTCATCTCCACAATTTTGATTTTGTACGTCAAGGAAATCTGGATCAAATCAAATATTTTTTATTTTAAAATTTTATTCCAGCAAAAAAAAATGTACTCTAATTTTATTTTTTTAAAGAAAGGATTAAAGCATTGATAAATGGCTTACGGAAAATTAGCGCGAATGCACACAATTCGTAAAATCACAGCCGGGGAAGAAGAGGATGTGAACGGAGGTAGTGGCAAGTAAAAACTGTGAAGATTTTCCCACAAAACGTGGAAAAATAAACAAGGAATTTATGGGAATTTGTCACAAACACACACAAAGTTCAAGTATCTCGTTTGCCTACATTGAAACGTCCATCTCTTTGCTGTGTGTGTGTGTGTGTTTGTATGATGAACCTGAGTGACCTCATTCAGGAACACACATGGAGGAGTGAACAAGTTTTTGTGTCGTATTTTGTCAACGCTATAGAGAGTGAGGTTTTTTTTGTCGTCGTCCATCTTCAAAAACTTGTCACCTTTGTCACAAAGGCTTTGTCGCTTTCATTTCAAAACCAGGATAAACTTGTTTTTCCCATGCCATTGCATTGCAAGGTAAGAGCCAAGAATTTCCCGTCTAGGGAAAAATTGGCATGAAAATGTGTAAATTCTTTGAAGAAAATTTTATTTTCTCGCATCCAATATTTTCCCTCTCTTGGCATTTTTACAAGTGATTGGGAAAAATGGAACGATTTTCCGCTCTTAGATTAAGTATAAATAAATGGTACATTACAATTTTGAATAATTTTGAGATACTACAAAAAATTTCTCTTCCAAGCTTCCTTCCAGACTCCGGAGCCGACAAAATTTTGTCGGCGGCTGCGGCTTGGCAAAAAATTAACGGCGGCGGCAGCTGACAGTCGGCTGGATATTTTTACCAAAGAAACTTAAAATTTTCCGACGACAAAATTGAAGTTTTCAACTGAAACATCGGTAATCGTGCGAAAAATGTGGCGAACGAAGCGAGCCAAAGATTTCCAAAATTTTCAAATGAAAAATAATTTTCTCACAAAAAGGAGATTCAAAAATTCAAAAATGGACTCTTTTTCATTGAATTTTTTTAAAAAACCGGGAAATGTATGCCTCCAGCCGCGGCTCGGCCGTCATTTTTCTCGGCGGCGGCGGCGGCAGGTGAAAAAATTTCTTCGACGGCGGCGGCGGCTAAAACTTTTAAAAATTGTCGGTGGCGGCGGTTGAAAATAGGCGGCTCCGGAGTCTGCTTCCTGCCGTCCTGGTATTAAATGACAATTAAATGACTCAATTAATTGCATGTCTGTTGGAAGGTCGATAGTTAGAAAATTGGAAGCCGAAGCCGTTAGTAAATGCAATGAAATGAAATACGAGGCAGGGTGCAGAGTGCGGGTGAAATTTACCCACACTCTTAGAATTTCCGAGGAAAATTTCTACCCCAGAGTGGAAAATTGTATAGGGATTTCGATGAGGGAGGCTGAGTAAAGGACGAGTAGAAAATATTGACCCCACCAACACAACAAATATTTTTCACTCTCCAGTAGACAAATTCTACCCTCCAGTCGAATTTTATACTCGAGGGGTCAAAAATTTCCACTCTCGAGTGGAAATTTTGTGCTGGAGAGTTGTAGACAAATTCTACCCTCCAGTCGAATTTTATACTCGAGGGGTCAAAAATTTCCACTCTCGAGTGGAAATTTTGTGGTGGAGAGTGGAAAATATTTGTACCGTTGGCTGGGTCAACATTTTTTACTCTGGGGTACAAAAATCAGATTCCACTCTCACATTTTGACTCGGACTTTCGGGTGCGGTGAATCCAAAAAATGGTACCGAATATTCTTCAAGGAATAGGAGACAGGCAGTAAAAATTTCGTCCATTTTTGTCCAACGTGTACTAATAGTTTTGATAGAGTTCCTACTCGGGACGTCCCGTTTCGTCCCGTCGGGACACGGGACGAGACGGGACAGGCCAAATCCCGTCTCGTCCCGTCCCAATAGGAGCTCTAATTTTTGGATGGGGAAGGAACGTTCCAATTTCGTCCGGCATCGGCAATCAAACTCGGAGACTAATAGGAAAATTTATTTAAAATATTATTTATTAACTGTTAATTACATGGACGCGTGGAGCGAAGGACACCAAAAACGATTGACAGCTCAAATTCGAGTCAATTTTCAGAACACTCCTAAATATACGTACTATTACGTATATGTTATACAACAATTTATTATTGGGTATTATTACTTGGATATTATATATGGGTGTTTAAAAGAGAAATATTAGTCACTTACACAATTCCCCAACAATTCCGTCTACTAGACTTTATTCAATGTTCCACCACGAAGACAGGCACATACCTGAATTAAATCCCTTCCACTCATTTTACTTCAATACTAAACTTGATTCTTCACAGACTTTCTTTTTAAAAACTTATTTCCCCTGCGATTGGTTCTTTCAACTTCGAATTTTTAAATTTGACACGGCAGTGAAATGTTGAGTAAAAGGACTGTGGAATTTCTGAGGAAATTCACAAACACTGGCTGCCGCTTCCGTTTCTGGCCTTACTCATTTTCTAAAAAGAGCGGAGAATGTGAATTAAATTCATCTCGGGCTAGGTGGCTCTTGTACTGCATCAATATGTTGGTGACTGTCGTGTACAACGTTTTCCTCATTTGTCGCACCATAAAAGTGTTCGGAGATGGAAGCCAGTCTTTTTCCGAGAAAAATAATATGATTTACAATACGACAGTCATGACAATTTGTGGATGCAGTCAATGGATTTTGATGAAGAGTTACGGGCACCATCATTTCACCATTAATTCACTCCTCTCCACTACAGTAGGACTCACATGTACAATTCACAAAAGTTTCCACATTTCGTTAAGGCCGACAAATATGACTGGGTTATAAATACTCTTTTCGCAATTCCAGTCGAGTACAAATTGCCCAGAGAAGATGCAGAGGGCCAAATTACTGGACACTTAAAAATGGCATACAGAGATGCAATTTTGGTTTCCCTGTCCCGGGCGTTCCCAGTTATCTCGAGACCAGGATCAATGAACTTATTGACCTCCCTCGTATCCGACCCCCCATCCCTACCCATCCTCATCAAACTTCTCTGCTTCTTTTTACACCTTTACTACATTGGATTTGTGTACTTTGTGATGCTGTGGAACATCATCGTCGTCTTCTGTTACGTCTCTGCCATTCTCCCCATTTTGAGATCAAATAGTTAAAAGATATGCATATTTTCTCTGAAAAAAAATTAATGACCACTCACCATCCCGGATTTCATTTATTTTGACAAAAACAAAAACTCTAAGGGAGGCTGGGGCATAAACTGTCACGGGGCATAAATTGGCACTGCCTCAAAATGTCAATAGCACGACACACACACATTGAAATTAAATGAATTCCACAGGATTTTTGAAGCCCAATCGATTCTACACATGTTTTAATGTGTTTCTGATTTTTTGGAGGTGAATTAACATACGAATTAATTAATTCAAAATGAGGGATGTTTTCACAAGGGACGACTAAGTTATTTCCCTGTGTATATTAGAGAGCAAAAGTCTGGGGCATAAACTGACACCCGGTCGGGGCAAAAACTGATATTGCACACACACAGAGGGAGGCTGTGCAGGACAAATGGAAAGTGTCAGTTTTTGACCCCTTAGAAAGAGATAGGGAATTATACATTGTAAAGTGTCAGTTTTTGCCCCAGCCAAGATATTTTGAACCCCAAATTCTAAATTCAATTGTAATTAAGGGAGTTACTTTTTGCACAAATCATTATACCAGTTTTGTTCCTAAATTTCCCAAGTTTCTTTTGACATGTTTCAATTCTCTCACCGTTCACTCTGAACAGAGCTGGTGTCCAAAATAAAAAGTGTCAGTTTATGCCCCGGCCTCCCTTACGTCGTATTGCATAATTGTCAGACCATTTTGCTCCATAACAAGTAAAATTACAAATATGTGTAACATTTCACAGGGTCAATCCGCCTTCCAGAGGGTCGAGGAAAAATTTTCCTCTGATTGGACTCTCCATTACATGCAGACAATTGTGGATCCTCCAGGAACAATTCCATGATAGCTTCGGACTACGATTACTACTACAAATTATATGTGTTGTCGGATCCATCAGATGTTTTTTCATTGCCGTCGTTTCAGCCTCTTTCCAACTTTTCATTAGAGGAATTTTTAGTACAATTGTGTTGGTTTTGGTGTTCAATCGATTTGCAGACGTCCATGAATGGTCCGTCCGGATGTTGGACTCTTGGAAGGACTTAAGGGGTTCCCCCTGGTTCAGGAAATTTCAAAATGGCGTACGACCGTTGAGTATAAATGTGGGTGAACTGTTTTTTGTGGACAAGGGACTCGTCCTCACACTCCTCTCTGCTATTCTCTGCCATTCCACTAGCCTCATCGTCACATTCAAAAATTAGGTTCTTTTCTGGAGCAGGCAGTAGAACTAAACGGTCACAGTTGCCAGAGCCCAATAGTGACTACTCAGCATTTTGTATCCTCCTGACACACACACAGGCATTGTCAACTTCTTTTGACAGTGTTCTCCACAAAAAGGAAAGAGTCAAGATATAAAGACCAATGTTTTTCTCGATGGAAAGTGGGGGAAATTTAAAGCGGCTGCAGAATTTGTCTTTTGATTTATTACATTACGATTCATTCAACTTTTAATTGTGTCAATTAAACTGGAAATGGGTGGTACGAAGAAAGAAGAGGAAGAGAGTAGTAGAGCTCCAAATTTTTCTGCTGCAAAGAGCGAGTAATACAAGAGTGAAATAGCCAAAAAAGGAATTTTGTTGGTTTAAAGTTCTTCAACTTTTTAGTGCTATCGTCTAATATGGGTTTTTGTGAATATGGATTATATCTTAAGTCACATTTAAAAGTCACTTCAAATAATCATTCACCGAAATGAACTAACGACCACAATAGAAGGGAGATGAATTTGATGACAAACCGAATGATTATTGTTATTATCATGATCATGATGACACTAGTGCATGTATTTGCGCCAATCGCACTATGTATTAGGCTTTTTGTGACCCTAAAACTGACCCGTAGGTAGTTCAAATAACATGAGGATTATCCAGTAACACTTAGATTGGATTTACGAATTTTTCAATAGCTTCTCCAATTTACTTGCACAATATACTTTAACTGGCCACCAATTAATAAACAATATCACGAAGGAATTAATTGACATTTAAAAGTTAATATTCTCTGGATTCAACAAAATACACCTTCTCGCTTCAACGTTCGTAGTAGACTCTCGACTTCATCCTTCTTCTGCTCGTGGCTTCAGATGAAGTTGAACACATGTCCGACTCTTATTGGTCCAACAACATGGGGTGACTGGTCACAGCCAATCACAAAATGACACAAGTTCACACACGTGACACCATTATTTTCATTCAAGGATACTAGAGAAATATGTACAGGACAATTTTCAGGTATTAAAATACATAAATCCGAAAAAACGGCATATCTCCGTAAATTGGCCACGGATTTTTTAGTTCCTTTTACGTGACGAAGGGGTTAATATTAGCAATCAGAATATGTATTCAAATTATAGGTCTCAGATCAGGTTCCAGAGTAAATCATATAACAATATTTTTTGTATGTACCTACTAACATTGTGTGTGTGAACAATTGCAGTGAGATTGATGAAAAAACGGAGAACATTGTGTGTGTGTAGGCCAGAAAACGAGTAGAACAGACAATATAAAATATTTTATGAACCTGACATCATCACAATGTGGAGCTCATTCATCCCAAGAATCTATCTAATCAAATGAATCGACTTTTGACGTTCAAAGTGTAGATGCAGAAACTCTTGAAGGTAATGTTACATTTTGTTTGTGTATGTGTACAGGTACCGTACATAATTCCTTACTTGTAATAATTACAAGTAAAAATCAATTATTGATTTAAAATTATTATTCTGTGTGTGTGTAGTAATCACTCCACGTTCCTCATCCTCGATTACTAATACTGGGACAACAACATCAAAAGAAAGATTTTCTTATGTCGAGACGGTTTACCAAAAAAGAAAACGTAGGTTATATAAATATGATTACGTTTTAAATTTTTTTGTGGTTATGTGTGTTGTGTTATATGTGCCATGTACTTTTTTATTGAATGCTCGTTCTGATTTTTTTAAAAGGTGGGCAAAACTTGAGTAATGATGTGGACAAATCTTCTTGCACGATCGTGTCGACAAATTTTTGTACGGGTCAACATAAATTACTTTTACCGTTTCCCTGACTAGAATATGTTAAATATTTTTTAGTTCTATTTCCTGGACTGACAGTGTCAGTCTGACACCCTTCAAAACATTTTAAAAATTTGCATCACACACATACACACACACTGACCTGTTTTTCCGTTTAGTGCACTCAAAGAAGTAGGAAGGATAAAGTTTCATTCTCTACACAATTTCAAGGCAGGATCCGTTCAATGAACGGCGTTCATCTTTCTTCTCACTCCATAAACTTCTATTACGAATCGTAATTTACGATCAAGAATCCTCAACTTTTGTTTAATAGAGACGAATTCATAACTGAGAAATGTTTTTACAACACGAGAGAGAGAGAGAGAAAAAAGAATGACAGGAACTGTCCTCTCTGCTCCATATTTCAAAGCAATTTTTTGAGACGAGGATGCATTGCCCTGTCCATCGGGATTTGTGGTCCATATTTTAGAGAGAAATGTATGGAATGGGGTAGTTATGCTCTGCCGTGTGTGTACAAGGTCACTCTACAAAACTTCATCTTTTTGGATGTTCCCTCTTCATCCTAAAACAACTACAAGAAAATTCCATTGTTCCACAAACCACTCGACTTTGACCAACACTTTAAAAAGCCAAAGTCTCACTTTGAACTCTTCTCAGTTCAAGTTCAGTCCTCCAACTCTTTTCCTTCTTCCGCCCTTCTTTCTCGTTTTTTAAAATATCCCGCCTCTTCTCTGAGTTGACTTTATAGTGGAAGAACTTGTGAAGAAGAAGAGTACCAATAATTATTGCTAAAACCTGTTGTTCTTGTGCATTGTCGCCATGTTCATCCCGTTGACTATCCTGTGTTTGATCGTGGGGTCAAGAGGTCAATCTAACATAACGTGGAAGCCAGTTAACGGGTCGACTGAATTGACAAGCAGAGGACACACACAATCATACTATTATACATATCCACATTACCCACACGACAGTGGAGTCCATGCTGGACTCGCTTTTGACTACAGTACGGGTCTTTATCTGGTCCTTTTCATTGTGTCCCTCGCCGCCCTTTGCTACTATTTCTGGGGGAGTCACGGGTCCAGTTCGGGGTATGGATGGAGTCGGAATTTAGTTGGGTCCAATTTTCTGAGGTCACCCTTTCTGGAAACGACAGCGCATAATATATTGATGTCTATCGAGAATATGGCAGACAAACATGAGAAACCACAAATCAAGAAGAAGGACTAGGGAAGGAGGCGGGAGAGTCAAATGGAGCGGCGAGGGAACTTCTAAGGTAAATTTTAACATTTTGCACATTAAATGTGCAAAGAGAAATTTTCTCTTTGCATTTAATTTTTGTGGAAAATAAAAATGAAGGGCGGTTAGAATGGGATTTTTGTTCAAAAACGTGAGAAAATGCAAGAGAAAGTTGCTGCTCGTTTCGAAAACATTTTTGGTCTTCCTTTGAAAAAATTATTTGAGGGCAACTTGGACTGCAAAATTTACAGTGCAAATGTGTGCGGCTGAAGGTCTCGGTTGTGCATCAGATTTTTAGTTGGACTTTATATTGTCCATTGTAGTGAGGAGTGAAAGTGGACACGGTTTTTAAAAAATAATTTTAATTAAAAAAAGTTGGAGTCTTGAATTGTGAGAGATGAAAAAATATTCAAATAATGAAGGTAGCTTGCAGGCTCTGAAGTAATTTTGTGGTTTCGGTTGAGAAGGAAGGGCTGAACCCATTGTTGTGTTGACAATGGACTAATTTTTGTGTGGGCGGAAGGGAAAATGTGACAGACTCACTTTACCTTTTTTGACTTGTGCTTGTTTACACTCGCACGCTTTGGGTGATCTTGTTCTTCATTTCGTCTCATTTTAATTACAGTGAATTTGTTGAAAGACGACAGTTTGTTATTACTTTTCAAATGTTTTATATAGAACGCATTATTAGTGAAGCCGTAAAATTTTGTTCCCATTTTCTTTGGACTAAAAAAATTATCCCAATTTTTGGGAGCTCGCACTCTGCACTCTGAATTTCAATTTAGCTACATTCATGATTTAATTCTTACAATTTTCTTTTTCTTTGCCCCATGACAGACATGACCGGAGATGGATGTGCCTGACTGAAGTCCGAGAATATTGTTTGACAAAATTGAAATGAACAATCATCAATTAGATTGATCGTTGAGAACGTACATACACACACTAACAATTGAGACGGACGTCTGACGTAAAAATTTGACTGAAAATGTGTGCCTTGTGAATTTGGAACGTGACTTGACAAATACGACAAATATTTAGAATGAGAGAGAATTTAAAGAGTCCATTTTTTGGGAAATGTGTGCTGCATTGCTGATGCTGTAGATGTAATAAGTAATAACATGATGACTACTCAATGAAATGTTTGTAAACTCGCGCATTAATTACAGTGACACTACGAGAAGAATGTTTTCCGGACTTTAAATTATTTACTTGTACTTTTCTTTCACAATTTAATTTATTAATAAAACAAGAATCATGATTTCAATCCAATAATTAATTTTCACCAATTTACCAAGCCACAGCTCATGCTTGTCAATAATTCCTACATTTCATGCTTCGCATATTTTGTTCTACAATGGAAAAATTGGAAATAACCCACATGAATCATTGAAAAGATGAGGGGCACGCATTAATCGATGGCTCTCAAAGACAACCAAAATTATTTTGTATTTAATTTGTGAAACTCATGCAATGAAAATTTTTGATTTAGTTTTTCCCCTCCGCGTGTCCCCCAACGGTCCAAATGGTGACGTACTCTGCTCCTCTAGTTTGGTTGTGGTACCCCAAATCGTCCGTGTCTCCGATTGCCCAGATCAAAGCCACAAGATTCACCTCCTACAGCAGAAAAATTTTGTTTAACAAAATTTTATCTGGAACAAGGGTTCCGAGTTCGGGAAGAACGTGGGAGTGGGAGAAAGAGGAGATACCCGGTTCCTCCCACCTCTGTTCACCGGGAGAAACGGGAGAAATGAAAATGCACTGAACAAATCACTGAAAATGTCCAGAAATATTTATCAAAACTTGTAAAATTGCAACAAAAATGTCAAA
>WJFB01003437.1:0-13225 GCA_009870185.1 Pygmarrhopalites habei | reverse complement strand
CTCTCTCTCTCTCTCTCTCTCTCTCTCTCTCTCTCTCTCTCTCTCTCTCTCTCTCTCTCTCTCTCTCTCTCTCTCTCTCTATACTTCTCACTTTTCTTTGCCTTCTCCTCCTTTCCCTTGGCTCAGACTGAGTGTAAAGACAGTGTAAAAATGTTTCACTTTCTATTTTTTTTTCTCTCTCTCTCTCTCTCTCTTTCTTTCTTTCTCTCTTTCTGATGAGAGGAAATGGGTTGTTGAAGTCGTATCACGTCCGCGTTCCTTTTCCATCATCCGCTTGCAAGCTTCGTTTTTATTGCACGCTTAACTGCTTCCAATCAGCTATGCAAATAGCCGAGTCTATCTGGAAATAGTGAACACAGTGTATATCTTGTATATCTGGATGACTATCTGTTCTCTCCCTCCCTCCCTCACGATTCAATGTTCTTCTTTCTCCCCCATCGCCGTCTCGTTCTTTCCTCTCTTTTCCATTGTGTGTGTGTCTTTATAACAGTATAGTTTGGAGGGACTAGACTGTTCCATGGAACATCTCTTAATTCCATCTCTTTCTGAAATTCTTGCTCCACTCGACGTGCATTAGCTCCTCTCTCTGTAGTACTATGTATATATTATACATGTACTCCCTGCACTGCTCCTGCTCCAACTCAAACACTTGACATCATAATCGGACTCATTTACACCCAACTCTCACTACTAGTTGCAACTCTTGACGTCGTCCTTACCATTAGGACACAGTGTATATCATTAGGCCTAAATCAAAATGTTTTAATTCAAACTCATGCTACATAGTAGTCCATAAAAAGTGCTCTCTCTCTCTCTTTCCTTCCTTTCTCTTGATTCATGCTAAGTGTAGCATGATGGAAAGGGGAAAGCATCTTGGTTAATCAAACTTCACAAATTTTTTTTGACTTTGAAGGGTTCTAGAATATGCATTCAAGTTTAAAAATCATATTGTTTTCTTTTCTATGTATAAACTTTGTAGTAAAAAGTTAGTTTCTGTTGGATTTGATACTTTCTTTTGGTTGTTTAAAGAGAGGGACTTTCAATGGCCATGATTTCACGTCTTCGTATGTATGTGTGCTGTGAGGTGTTAGGGAGGAGAAGTGTGTAAGTAAAAAACGTGTAGCGAAGAAAGAAGGATGGGAATAAATGGATTTATTAAAAAAATGATATGAGTAATGGTTTATTGCTGAGACTACTTTTGTGTGTCTGTGTGGTTGATGGTGGGGATGCACTGTACTCTAACGGATCCTACAAGTTTATCACCCCTTTTCTCTTGCTCCGTTTTTTTCTTTTTGTCTTTTTGTGGGGGATAATAAAAATATTTTGTCACTGAAAAGCTCAACTGCATCATGGTGTAGACACAGATCGACATTTTTTGGAGGGAAGTGTGTGTAGGATGTTTCTCATGTGAAGCGAAACAAAAATTTAAGTTTACGCATTTTCTCCTTACTGAAGCATATGATAATCTGTAATGCATGCTGTGTGACGAGACGAGAGTTCTATACTCTGTACTGACTGACTGTGGACTGTGTGTGGTTGAGAGGAGTCGAAATCGATACGAGCATGGAATCGGTTTTGTAAATATTTATTTTGTCGACTTGAGAGGAGTGACGGAATAGAGAGAGAGAGAGGGTGAAGAAGAGAGTGAGAAAGTACAAGGAAAAACTGAGGAGTTGACGAGTATTTTCTTGGCCATTAAGCGTCAAAACGAAAACGATGCTCGCTCCGTTGCACTTATTCTCCAAGTTTCTTACCACACACACACACAAACTCTGTGTGTGTGCGTGTGTGTGTGTGGGAGGGGGGTTGTGTATTTATATGACGGGATAGAAGAGATACATACTACTGGTCTTCACTCCTTCATTTTCATTTAGGCGTCTTGTTCATCTCTCTCTCCCTTCTACGGGTATAGTTGGCCTGAAGTCCTTTGTGCCCTTTCTTCCCTCGAATCTCCTTTTGTGTGTGTAATAATATTTTCATTCGTTTTGCCAAGCTGGAATTATCTTTTACTCTGTACGGTTTCTTATTGCGTACTGGGTACGAACCAAACATGCAAGTAAGGGGGATTTGATTCTTGATATGATGAGGGGTGACATTTGAAATAATTAAGAAAATTGATTTTATTGTGAGAGTTGTCATTTATTTGTCTGAGTTTAGTCTTAAACTGTGACAGCTTAATATTTTTTTTGAAAAAGAATTGTTAGTTAAATGGATGGCTTTACAAAAGAATAAAAGATTCGTGTGAATGATGGTGAGTGGAAAAGGAATATATTCTTTAATTATTTTTTGGAGGGTGTTGAAATAGTTTGACTTTGGTTTTTTTGAGGACATTGGTGTTTGTGTGTCGTATAAAATGGAAATGTAGGTTGTAGAGAAGGGACTTATTTTTGATGGATATTTTCCAGTTGAATTGAGGAAAGTGTGTGAGAGGAGAGAGAGAGAGTAGTAGTAGTATTTTTGTTCATGGGTGATGGTGCCTGAGGTTTTTGGTGAGAGAAAAAGTTGTTGGAAGTGGAAGGGGGCAATTGGATGTTAGAAATGGACAAATCTGAAATGGTTTTTTTTCTGTGCATGTGAGTGTGTGTGTGAGTGCCAAGAGATCCAATGAGATGGACGGGTTTGTTTATGACGGAGCTAATGTTTAGCAATCCAAACAGCACCCATATATTGTGATCGATACAAATTTTTTTTGTGGCTTTGCTTTTCTTCTCACTCTCCTTTCCGGCCTAACTTAGTCAGTCAGTTTGGTCTATTCTATTGAAGAAGAAAGGAGAAAAGGAGGAGGAAAGACTCCCGACTAGATTAACGTTGCCAAGCATTTTGACAAAAGGATTAAAACCATGTTGCCAATGTAGGCATGACGATGGGGAGTCCCTTTCTCTCTTCCCCCCTCCTTCCTACATATTAACATGTTGGAGAATATAAATGCATGAAACACTTTTATCTTCTTCTCCTTTTCCTCTTTCTCTCACTTTCTCTTTACATCTCTCTCCCTCTCCCCCTTTCCCTCTTTCTGGGTTGGGACTTAAAAGCTCCTCGTTAAATTACTTGATCTCAATTGCAAAAGGAAAATTTTCTCAAGTCATGTTTAAAGATTCAGGCCATTGGAATAGGTGTTTGAATGTATTGCTGTGTACATGTATGATGTTGTGAAATATTTTTGTATAAAATTCTGATTATTATCTCTAGTGGAGGGGAGAGGGAAAGTGTACGTGTGATGTGGAGGAGAAAAAGGCATATGAAAAAGACATACTTTGTTTTTTTACATTTGTTTAGTTAATATTTCTGAGACTGAGATATGAAAAATATGAGTGCATTACTTTTGATTTTACAACCCAAGCTGTGCTCAGTTTAAGAAGAGAGGGTGTGAGCTGGTCTTACTTAAAATTTGAACCCCATCCCCCATCTTTCTCTCTATTGTTGAGAAATTGTGCCGATAAGGTTTTATTTATTTTTGGGAACATTAAGTAAATGATACAAAGTTATGTTATCGTCATGATGGTCCCCTCCACTCTCTCTCTCTCTCTGCACTGAGTCTTGGCCTTGGTCGTTGAATCTTTCCAAACGAAGGAGCAAGTGTTCAGTGGAATGTGGCCAAAAAATATGGGAAAGAATAGGTATGTTATGGGTTTTCCTAGTCGTTTCATATTTTCTATCTCTATGTCTCTAGTGGAGGGGATGAGGATGGAGAGTGTATGATGAGAGTGAAGGGAAACTGAGAGAAAGATCTTTGAGAGATGATGTCTTTTGATTTCAAATGAATATGGAGTGTTGAGGGAACTTTCCCTCTCTCCCTCTCTCCCTTTTTTGTGTTTGAAATTCAAATTCATAGTTGGGTGTTGGGAGGGTGTGTGTGTGTGAAATATTTTATATTGTATTTGAGAAGGAACACATGTGGACAGGATTTTTTTTCCTTAGCCATTTAACTCTCACATCGTTTTGTGCCCTTCAAGATAGGGAGAAGAGGAGAGAAAGTAAGTGTAACGTGATATTGGAATTAGGAGGAGAAAGGGATTGTGCCAGCTGTTAAAAGTCGAGTTTTTATGTGACATGTAATTTGTGTGCATTTGTGAATCTATTTATAGTGTCTAATTAATATGGTGGATGTTATTTGGATCGATATTATTTGCAAGCTGACTTTTAGTAGATAAAGAATGAGCTTGTAGGGAGAGGGAGTCTGTTGTGAAAACAGGGGGTAGCCCAATTATGGCAGGCTGGTGGATTTATAATAGAAAAAAAAAATTTGTGTCAATTTGGATAAAATCCTGAAGGGAAGGAGAAATGTGTGTGTGTGTGTAAAGAAATCAATGAAGAAATCAAATGAAGTAGTTTAGTGGAGAGGGGATGTGTGATTGAAAGTTTTGATGATATGATAAGCTAATATGTTTTTGGTTTCCTTTTTGAAACTTGACTAATTAGACTATGAGGTGGGTGGGTGTGGGGGAGAGGAGGGGATGGCTATAGAATATGTTTTATTTAAAGGATGTACATACAATGTGGATGACCAAGTTGTAAAAAAGGAGGGAATGGGTTTTGGTGTATTTTTATGATTTCATTCTGTTGGGTATGGAGTGCTAATCAGAGGAGGAGGAGGATAGTGGTGGTGGTACCTTTACAGATTTAGTAAATGTTGGATGAGGAAGGAATGTCTTTTGTCAGGTGAGGAGGACTCATGTAGACTCATCCAGCCTTCGCATGAGGTTGACGGTCGTATTAGCTTCTCTTGCAGACGGAAGGGTAGGAGAGGGAGAGGAGGCATTGACGAGGCCGCGTGGAATTCAATCTTGTTTTAATCTCATTTACTTTGCATGATCAAACAGAAGGTTTGGGTGCATGACTTGTCTTGGTTAGGAGGGAGGGAGGAGGAGGGGAGCTGAACTCACTTCTCGCACTTTTATCTGTGTTTATTCAGGTGGTAACTTTGCTCTTTCCTGTGAGCTCCACACGTCGAAAATCACCCCACTACGGCCTATCCATAGAAAGAGAAAGGAGGGGAGGGGAGAGAGTTTGTGTGTGTGTAAGTTGGCAGTATATTACATACACACTGCAAAGACTGAGGAAAAAGAGAGAGAGCGGCTTTACCCCAGTCTCTCTTTTCCAAGGGAGAAATGACATGATGATGCACAACTGGTGAAAGTATAGAGGGAATGATTTCGTATCTCAAATTGCTGTATATATATATTGCCACATTGTGTGTGTGTGTTTGGTTCTCGTGTGTCTCCGTGAGGATCTCGTCGGATGAGAGAAGGGTTGGGGTGGCTGCTCCACACTCAAATGACTATATATTACTAAGAATTGTGAGGATGTAGGTATGAGTGTGTGTGTGGAGAGTCCCTGGTAATTACTCTGTTGCGACATGGCTTGTATTAAATTTAATTAATCAAGTCCCAAGGCGTGAGAAAATTAGAGGCGCATTCCAAAATTTTTATTACTCTCATTCCTCTTTTTTTCTCTCTCCATTTCTTCTTTTCTCTTTTTTTACAAGGAGCAACGGACTGTTTTTCTACATGACTTGGTCAAAGTTTTTTTCCCCTGTCTCTCTTTTACTGTGTGTGTAGTCTGTAGACTAGGTAGTAGCAGTAGTAGTAGTAGTAGTAGGTAGTAGACTGGAGGTAGTAGTTTGGTGTAGTAATATTGGCTTCGTGTTACGTTGACGTTTCAGTATCGAATGGCACCCTTGGGTGTAGGTGGAGTTGCATGAAGAATGTATGTGTGTGTACTCTTTTTGGGTTAGTTTCAGCACAATATAACTTTTCCCAGTAGTTTTTTTTATAACCTCCGTGTATATTTGGATGTATATATAATATGAAATGCTGATATGACATATGTGAGGAAGGGAGGGAGGGGATACTACACAAGTGATTGGATGATGTGACATAGCTATCATGTTATGAATATTATGTGTTTGATCCAATCACAAATGATACTCTTGTCTACTAGAGGGGTAATATATGATGTGGGGGAGTGTAGCATTTAACATGTGTGTGTGTGTGTACACTTAACTCTATGGAAAAGAATTTTTTCTGTCAATCTCTCAATTTTGTGAACTGTAGTTTGAGGTACGTTGTTATCAAGGGAGGAAAGTGTCTTTTTAGGATTGCCTTAGTAACAAGCGTTGGGGAAATGTAAGACTGTTAGTGTATAATATATTTAATTTTGTGGATGATATATTAATATTATTTTTCAGCTCGGCTTGTGAAACAATTGTGTACATTCTTTTTTCTCCTCTTTTGTATGGTTTGAGTAGGTATGGTTAGAGAGAGAGAGAAGGAAGAAGAAGGGAGGAGAGTTGGAAGACTAATTTTTGTGAAAGAGTTTTGTCTCCTTTTTTTCGTTTCGTTTTTATCTATTGGCTTGGATGGGATTCTGCGTGATTCCCCTTCCTTTGGTTGTAGGTTTTCATGTAATATTTCAACGTTCCTCTGTTTCTAGTAGATTTGTCAATTTTAATGCTTGTTTTTCTGGGTGTACATGGGGGGATGGTCTATCTGGTACTTAGGACTTGTTGTTCTCTCTCTTGGCAAATGAGTTGGAATTGTGAACAACGTGGGAGGAGGACATCGTCTTTCGTTATTTGGTATGACTGTACTGTAGGAAGAAAACGATTCATACTTATTTCTATGGAGAGAGAAAAGGGGAAAGTTGAATCTTCCTCTCCTTAACAAGCTCACTCTGGTTCTTTTTGGTCGTTCTTTCTTTCTCTTTCTGTTTGTCCCTTTTCCGTTTTGGTTGCCACAAGCATTATTTAGCTATAGCGATTTTATTTTAAAATTATGTGATGAAACTTGCCTTTATGTGCGGAGAGGTCAAAAGGGAGAAAATGTAAAGTGAAGGCTCAGCGTCTTAATGAAAGCGCATAATTTTGCCATTAAATGCTTATATAAAAAGTCTCGCATGAGTCTGGCGGAGAGGGGGTATAGGGTGCTCAAATTGTTATTAGAAATCTTGGAAGGGGGAATTACGGCTGCGAACAGAATTAGTCATACAGTGGGAACAAGTTTGATTTTAGATTTTTCATCAAAATTTTGGCCTTTTCTTTGGTTTGTTATTTAATTTTAATATGTAAAGACTTTAACTTTTCAGGGGGAAGGGAAGGGTACAGTTATATTGATTTATAATCAGAGGGAATAAATATTTATTTGGTATAACTCTATGAAAATTTTGGAGATATTTTGGATTTTTCTTTCTTAGAAAATTATAAATTGTGTTTAAAAAAAGGAACTCTTTTCAAGAGACGTCTCAATATAAATTACATATAAATATTTTAAAAATAGAGTTCTATTTTTCAGCTTGTTCCTGTATATCTAATTTGGTATGAAATTGTATTTTTTTGGTTGTTGTGTATTATGTAGTGTGAGAGTTTAGTGTGTATTGAAGATAATTTGTGAACAGTTTGCAATTTTTGTTTAAATGGTTGTACTCGGGTGTGTGTAGAGTCAACGAGACTCGTTTAACTTTGAGAGGGAGAGAGAGAGAGAGAAGAGAAGGTGAAATGGTGAAAGTGGGGAAAGAGATGGAAGTCATGGGTTTGTTGCAGTATTGCAGCTGCGAATTCTTGAAAAGTATACAGTGAGAAAAAGAGAGTGAGAGTGCGGCCAACTCAAGATAGGAAGAGTAAGCCGTCTGGTGTTTTATTTCAGAATTTTCAGTCGAGTGCAGTCGCTACAGATTCCCATGTTATCCCCGAGCGTCTCAGGATTTGGTCCATTTAAGCAGAAACGCATTACATATCTCGTTGCTTTAGTCGGGGGGCTTTTGAATCAAATGCATTTCTTCCTTTTTTCTCTTTCCTACTGGCTCTTTTCGTCTTTCGTCTTGTTGTATATGCAGGGAATGAGGGAAGGCGATATGAGGACGTGCTTGGTTCACTTCAGCTCTCAGTCCTAGCAACTCTCCAGTTCGATACACTGTAAAAGAGGAGAAAACCGCGAATGTAATTTTTTTTGTTCCATTTTCGTTCTTCCAGGTTTTAGATGATATTGCCTTATTGCCTGCCTTTGTCATTCCTCTTTATGAGTAGTGAGATGAATGGACGGTCGCTTCGGCGTCAACTTTAATACAATACACAGGATGCGTGTATATATGTGTGTATGTATGTGCATAACATAATACAATGTGGAGAATCCCTCCAAGCACAGAATGCGAGAGAGTGGAGAGATGAAACGAAAAATTATTTCCCTTGGTATAAAGTCCCTCGTCTTAATTGTGATTGCACTGGCTGGGTTGCTGCATGAATACTGGATTCCCATGTTTTTTTGTGGTGAAGAGGGAAGCGACTGTATTTTTTTGATCCACATAATATAATATACATGTATGCATTTAAATGGTTTAGAAAAGTCCAATTGGGGTCGCGCGGTCGCTCTTCCTCTCAAGTTTGTTGAATTAAGACAGAGAGAAAAGATAAAGTAGTCTGGTTTATTTTTTTGTCGTATTTTGATTAATTGTGAAAAAAACTAGTACAGGCTATTTTAACCGCTGGCGTTTTTGTGTGTATGGGTGACACTGGAATAGCTGAAGAATGTATGTAATGTAAAAGTGTAGTATGTGGAGTCGTATAAATTTTGTTGAAGAATTTTGGAAAATGGGGGAAAAGAGTCGGGATTGAGAGAGAGGGAGAGAGAGAAGAGGACAGATAGAGAAAGAAAGTAGGGTTCCATAAAGTGCTTCCGTTCGCTGTGGAGAGTTTGTCACTGTACACTTTGTCCTGACTCTCTGAATAGCTAAAACACGTATCGATCGTGGAGGAGAGAAGAGTTGGTACTCTTCTTCTGCTCTGTTTAAAATTCATGTTGAAATGATCATGTCCATTTTGTACATGGATATTTCATAATGAGAGGAGGAGCATAGGTATGAATGAAGCGTGTGGTCGTTACGTTGTTGATGCACAACGTCAGGTTTCGGGGATGGTGACGTGCGTGTGTGTGTGTGTGGATTTTGTTTGTTCATTTGTGTGTAGTCTTGATGACAAAATGGTCTCTTTTGAGGAGAGTGAGGGAGAAAGACAACGTTTCTTTTATACACTCGACAATGTATTATGGTGATACCGCACCGGTGGATTCATTTACTTTCGGAGAAAGAGACTTGGGAAAGCGAAATGATGATGATGAAGAGAAATTAAATTAAGAGAGTCATAACGTGAGATGGATAGTGAAGCGAGGAGGAGGAGGAGGTGGAGTAGCATAACAATTAATTTTTTTTGAAACCTCCTTTATTTGATATGGGGTTTAGACGTACCCTTATTATTGTAGCAATATTGTACCATATGAGAAATAGTTTTCTAGGATGACGATTGTAATAATGCTTGTGTGGTAGTGGTAGGGGAGATTCGGGATGGGGACGGGGTTAGAGAGCATCATGTTTTAATGGGAGTAATTTATACTTAAGTTTGTTGTGTGTGTGTGCTGTTTAGCGTAGTTAGCTATTAATCCCAGGTGTAGAGAGGTTGAGAAGTACGTAAATTGAAATCAATGGTTGAATAAATCATGAGGAAATACAATATGATTAGCTGTTTGGCGTGTGTTCATGACAGGGAGAAGGAGAGAAGGTTGGTTTACAGTTGGCATGGATTATGTTTAAAGAGAGAGAGAGAGTAGTCAAAAAGTATTATATGTAATCTTGGTAGAGGAGAGAAAGAGAGGACAGAGGAGAAGAATGAAAAGGGGAAAAAATAGGAATAGCTAAAATAAAAGTCGAGATGGAAATACACACACAGAGAGAAAAGGACGAGAATGAACTTTCGTCCTGTGTACTCTTTGCCTATGGGTAAAAAGGTCTATATATTATATAGGGTTGAGTGGTTAGAGAAAAGAGAGTGGGGGACTCGTATGCGTAGTAGTAGTATATGATGGAGTGCCATGGAGAAAAGGAGCCAGCCAGAGAGATTCAATGGAATGGGGTAAGTGTGGTGGGATTGCAAGTCATGATTCTGAAATCCTGGAAGCTAGAAACGTAATGTTGGTATATGCATAATGGGAGACATGGGGCATGTAAAAAAAAGAGAGAGCAGATTTTCTGTATGAGCCTTTCCACTGTTTCGTTCTCTCATAATGGGAAAAGTTTGTCATGAGAGAAGTGCGTTGGACGCATTGTCCTTCTCCTTTAAGGAGAAAAGAAGGAGAGAGAGAGAGAGAGAGAGAGAGTTTGAGGAGGGGAGGAGGCTGCTACTGATGTACGTACGCATATGAGACAACCATAGAGAGTTGTCCAATAATTAAGCAGGGGAAATAGGACTTTGCTTCGTTTGCATATCTTCCAAGGCATGAATAGGATTAGCGTCCGAAAGCTATACAGATCCACTCATTTGCATGTTGTATCCTTCCTTCTACACACTCACACACCAACTAACCATCTACCTACGACTACCCTATCCTATCTATGAAAGTTTAGGTTAACATTTTAAAACTAACGATAAGTGTGCCGATACTTAGTTTGGTGTACATTAAGCCAAGGGAAATATTAGATTTACTTTCCCTCCTCCTTCTTCCTCTCCTCCAAAGTCCTAATACGGTCTATGATTGTGTTGTGTAGATAAGTTTTTTTCTCTCTCTCTTTTCTCAGTGGAGAAAGTTTTTTTCTTTCTCCATTATTTGATTCTTCTTGAGTCATGTGTGAAGAAGGTGGTTGCACTGTTGTGTGTGTGTTTGTATAGTCTGTATGGAGTATTTATGTTTTGACTTTCTCTTTGAAGAAATACGTGTAACGGTTTTTGGGTGTGGGGGCCAGAACATGTGTGTGTGATGGGTTGTAATTTTTTATATAAAAATTCAAATGATAAATGTATTGTTTTAAATTATTTTTCGAGGAGAGAAGTTGGGTAATGATACGAAGTTTGTGAAATTTGAAAATTTTCAAGTCTCCTCTCTTTGTGTCTTCTTCTTGATGTATTCTATTGTGTATGTGTGTTGGAACAACATTGTATGTGAAAATAAAGTCAATTGAGTTTTGGTACGGGATGCAGTTGTATGTATGTAAGATGTGTCTGTGTGTTTGGGGGAGGATGGGATGGGATGAGAGGGGAGAGAGAATGATATAAACTGATGCCAGCTATAAAGTGTATGTACATATATGATATATGGATGTGTAGTGGTAGTTGGGAGGTTGTATTTTGCCTTTTTGGTGTGTGTGTGTGTGTGTGTGTGGAGGAGGAGGAGGAGGCTAAAAGAATAAGGGAAGTGAAATATATGGCTAAAGTAATGCGTCTAGCATGGAAAAGGGTAGCTTTGAAAAGGAGGAGGAAGAAGAATAAGGAAGATGGAAAAGACTGTCTCGTGGAAAAGAGGGAAAGGATCCACGGGGTGTATTCGTTTATTGAAAAAATATTTCTTTTCTCAAGCTTCTTGGTTTCTCTCTCTCTCTCGTTTTCACAGTTGACTTGACATCAAAGATAGTTGTATTTTGAACTATTCGATGTTGCAAGCAGTTATATTCCAAAGGCAATATTTGGATTAAAATCATTTTTTCATTCAAATCGATCCTTGAATATAATAGTAATGGAGTAATGGGTCTTCTTCTTCAGCTGTCTTTTGACTCTCACTAGGCAGGCAGACCATGGCCATGTTTGAGGAGACGTGGGAGAATGTCCAAAATGTTGTGTGTGTGTGTCGTTGACTCTCTTTGTACACTTTCTCTCAGTCTCTCCGCTGTGTGTGTGTGGTAATTGTAGTGGAACTAAAGGGGGTACAAGCAATTGATTCTTTGCTTGTATTATGCTAATGTATGCTGTTTAAGTCACTTGGCAAATCGACTTTATTTTTTGACAGACTCATGCTTTTTCCATTCTCCCTCTGCGTCAATTCGAAATTCGTATGAATAAAATTATTTAGTTAGGATATATAGACTAGTTAGCTTCATATATACAACATAAGGACTATCTAAGATCTGAGGGGTTCGTACTTAAAAAGTCTGAAGAGTTGTGTCTGTGTTTGTTAGTGGAAAGTGGAACATGAAATGAAATGATAGTATAATCTTATTTCAACTCCTCGTCGTCAACTCTCCAAGTTGACTGGAATCAACGGGAAGAGTCTTGAATGACTTGAACGTACCTAATTACCTATTCACTTTCATTTTCTCTCTCTTTTAGTTTATTATGGACAGTCAGACAGGTCCAGTCATAATTTATTGACTCTTGACTTGACTGCTTGATCTTTTCTGAAGATATTTTTTTTCATACATAAAATTGTAAGTCGCAAAAGCATATGTATCCTTATGTTGTACACAACACACAGATATTGAATTTATTTTCGTGTAGAAAGCTAGAAGGAAAAAAAGAGAGAGAAGAGGAAGTTTTTTTAATGCTTTTTCCCATCATGAGAATTGTTTATGAAAGCTTGTGACAACAGTCAAGGAGACTTTAGAAAGAGAGAACAGGGAGAATTTTTTTTACTGGAGTAAACGGAGATGGATCAGCAGTGTATACACACACAATTTGTTTACGCTAAAGTTTAGCTTTTGAATAAAATATGCCTTTATAATATTTGTGTAGGATGTAGTTTTGTGACACACAGGTAGGATGGAGGACTACTTGGATTCCGGGAGTGTGTGTGTGCTTCTGTGTGAGAGGGAGTACATGTATGAGGTGTGTGTGTGTGTGTGTGTGTATACATCAAAATGACTAGATCCATGACAAGATTCTAGTTGCCAAACACGTTAGGAAGATTTATTTAGAATGTAGAACTTTTTGAGTCTTTGACTGATTTGGGTAAACGATCTTGGAATATTGAGCAGGATTTTGTTCAAAGAGAAAGGAAGAATGTAAGGAGGAGGATAGAAGAGTGAGGGGAGGAGAGAAAGAAAAATGAGATTCGGACGTAGAGAGAAAAGCCTGATGGAATGGGTGTCGCAAGGATTTGTCTAAGTCGACTGCTCCTATAGGCTGACACGGTTGAAATCCGATACACATGCAGTGTATGAAAATGGTGTACAGTTTTCTCTCTCTCTCTCTCTCTCTCTTCGTCTTCTTTTTGTCTGTATTCTGGGAAGCCAAGTCAATTTTAGATGAGTTGTTCGTGTCAGCAAAAGTAGGACAGGGCAAGTTCATGTTTTGCAATCCCACACTGTTTTTTCTGGCACATTCAGCTTTCATATAATAATGCAGTATAAATGATAATACAGCGTGTTTTTTAACTGACGACCTCATAAAGAAAATTCGTAGCTCTGGAACCAATGAAGATATTGTCAAAATTCCAAAAGCCACTTGTAGAGGAAGGACACGAGTTTTTTTAAGCAA
>WJFB01003436.1:0-13225 GCA_009870185.1 Pygmarrhopalites habei | reverse complement strand
AACGTCTTTGTTTAGAGTTTCTACCACTACTCCTCCCTATGGAGTCATTCGTGCCATCAGACTCATCCTGGAGACTCATCACAAGGAAATTTTGAAAGAAGCATCTTCTTTCTCCACCAACAATGAAAATTCTCCATCTTTCAAAAACTTACAAATCTTCACCAGTCGTCTCCTTAAATGCTCTCTCGAAATAAATTCAATCTTAATGCCTGTATTAGGGTCATCCGCTCCGGAAGGCTTCCTTCCAGACTTCAATGAAAACCCAGAAAACTCCAATATTGTTCGATCAATAAATTCACAAATGCTCCTTGTTTCCTCATGGAGATCCATGAAAGAACTTTGTATTCTTCTTACTGAATTGTGTGGAAATTTTCCATTTCAAGGAGAGATGGAGAATGAGGATCAATTTGCTTTGAGTTTTGAAGATGTCTCTTCAATTGGAACTCATCTTGTGTTCTTGTTGATGAATTTAATGCATCGTGGTGTTTTTGAACAAGGTATTAAATTAATTTTGTTTTTACTTATTATGATGGTGTAAATAGGGTTTGTAATGACTAAATCTTTATTTTCGACTGTCTATTTTTTTAGTTTTTGTCGGGTTCAAGTCTTTGGCAGCCAGACTGAAGAAATCTAAAGTTTCTCAATACAATAAATTATCTGAAATGTGGTTGGAAGAAGTTATGGATAAAGACAAAGTTGGGGATAAATGTACTACAAGGTAAAACCATAACGTGACTACTTAAAATCCTTTTTCCAAATAAATACTGCTATTGTAATAGAAAATGAATGTCATTTTATTTGTCTTGGACACAGGCGAAGTGCTGGACTACCATTTATTTTTCAAGCTCTTCTTATTCCTGAATCGAACAATGAAACATTTATGAATTATTGGATAGAGAAATTGATGCAGCCTGATCCTGCGATGACCGTTCGAATTCACTCCATGAATATTGTGCGAGGCCTGTTTCGGGATGGGAACTTTTGTAAAAAGATTTAAATTATTCTGCATTTTACTACTTATATAAAATGTATGATCAAATGTGTTATTATTTAAAAAAGAATTTAAGTATTCAATGTTATACTATTATCTGTTTAATAGCTTTGATGGAATGGATTCCTCGTGGATTGCAATTGGCCTTCCATGGACTTCGAGCTTCAGAATGGGCTGTAAGAGATTTTGTGAATTCATTTTCGTTAACAATATAATTGCTTAAAAAAAGTTTGCAATGAGTTGTTCCATATTTTTTATGTGCACAGGAAAGAAATTCAGGCCTCATGCTATTTGGCTCTGTGATCCGTCGGACATTTGGTCCTAGACTCAACTTGATGAGCGCTCCCACATTTTTTAGAAAATTCCCCAACATGTATAGTTTTCTTTTGGCGGAACTGAAAGCAACTACTACTGCAGCGTCCGCAAATGAAGCCACTCAACATGATAATGACTTGCTCTACCATTTACTGTTACTCTTCTCTTGTTTTTCTTCTACTCCAGGGAAATTAGAAGAAGGGCAATTCAAGGTAATTGTAGTCACAGTCACAGAGCGTCTGAGTACAAGTTGATATATTTAGTAATTTACTAATACGTGAAATAATATTTTTGATCAGCTTGGGGAGTTTGTACCCTTCATACAAGCTTGTGGAGCAAACCGAGACATACAAGTGAGAAGTAAGGAAATCCGAATTTGTTTCGTTTTACATATATTTAATATTGCCATTCATTTCATGTAATGAATGATGATACTGAGACGTTATTGTTTTACCTTTGTTTTTTTTGTTGTTGCTAGATATTACTGCAAGAGCCATTGTTCCTTTCATCACGACCTCAGAGGACAGGAATAGAGTTTTGGAAAATACTTTAGACAATCTACTTGTTCATAGCAAAAAACTAAGAAACAATCGTATTCATGGAGATCTACTCCAGATATGTGCCATTCTAAAGTTGGTAAAATCCTACAATGAAGAGATTCCAGTCAATCTCATTGAAAAGTTTCAAGTTATCATTGATATTGTGAAGAATACAAGGTGAGAAAATTTTTTCAAACATCACAAATATCTCTGTTTTTGAAATATTTTGCCTATTTCATTATGTTTTTGAACACAGGTGTCCAACAATTTTTGAGAATTTTGCTCATCTAAGCATTTCTCTCGCTGACTTTAATCAACAAAATTTAATGTCAACCGCACTCACAATGCAAAAGGTGACGGAATTAGCTTGTATTGGCATGTTTCCCAATTCGAATGAATTATCAAGGAGAAATGTGATTGTGGGATTACCGGAGGCTGACTCGGCAGTATGCAAGTCAATTGTGAGATTTGAGTCAAATGAAGAAAATATATCCCGATGGATCCAAGAAGGGAATCAATGTATTGTGGATGAACTTTTAGTGAAACTCATTAGCGGTTTTGAACCAAGTCCAGTGTCAGGAGGATTTGAAAGCAATTTGATTTTGGATGATGGGACAAACTCAAAATTACAGCACAACAAATCCTGTGGTCAAGATATTAATTTTAAAGGAAAACTGTCCAGTGCAAATAATGTTTACTTAATTAAAAGATATTTACAGGAAGAATTCCATTTTCAAGGGACAGACATTGAGTTGAATTATTTGTTGTACTTTTCAAACTGTGATGTACAAGACTTTCAGAGTTGTTCGGATATGGAAATGAAACGGGTAATGGATAAATTGGTTGTCATTTGTCAAGCTGACTTTGGAACAATTCCCTGTAAAGCAACAGCCTTGAAGTTTCTGTCTAGACTAGCCTTCCGGGCGAATAATGAAAATAAACAAGCAAGTCTTTTTTTGAACAATAATCAAAGATATATTACAAATTCTATTTTTGTGCATCCTTTACAATTTGGAGTGTTATTGTGTGTTTGTAGGTTTCCAGGCACAAGGAAATTGTTTGCGAGTTATTTGTTCAGTGGAGTGATTCTGATGTTGACGATGAACTTCGACTGGCTGTAGCTTCATCGTTACCCAACGTCCCCCTTCGTCTTGATCAATTTTTCGGTAGGAAATGTTTTTTTATCTTCTCTATGTAGTTTTTAAAATGCAATTTTAGAATGTGTTTAAATGTTAAATTGTTTTTTGACAGCCATGGAATTTTGCAAAATTTGGACAGCTCTGTTCAAATTGGCTCAAGATGATGAGACCCGGATTCGGCGTGAAACGTTGAAAAGACTGAGTAGTGACAACCAAGTACCTGGATGCAGTTTAAAATGTCTTGAACTCCTCGTTCAAGTTTTCCTTGAACAACTCAATACTCGTGTAAGTACACGTTCCTTTACACCAACATGAAATTCTTTATAGTGGTAACCTTAATTTATTTCAATTTGTCTCTTGTTAAGATAAAATAATCAAGGTTTTCCATCTGGATTTTGCAGAGTTACACAATTGAAGGTCTTTGGACTCTTTTTGGCTGGCTCTTGAAGGACGACTTTGTAGTGACCAATGTTGTAGATGATGTAAGGTTATGTTTATAAATAAAGATGAGATGGAAAATATGCAAGTTTTCAAAATGCTGTGTTATACAATATCTCATATTTACTTTCAGGATGAGGAGGACCGTCTTTTTGACAGAAGTGAAATGAATCTTTTTGGTGAAACTGTGACTTTGACTAATATCGTCGTCCAATACCTGGAGAGTCAAAAGGAAACATTAGAATATTTCAAATCCCAATTGTCAACTTCATTGTGTTTGGAAGGATATCAGTTTTTTGAATTGATAACAAATCTCCCGATGAGTGATGCAGTTCATGAGGATTGTGATCAAAGTAACTTTACTATATTGACAAAAGTTTTGGCGGAACAAAAAGTTGATGACATTGAACAACAAGAAGAAAAGGAAAATGAAAATTTATTACCACAAAAGGATAACCATTTAAGGTTTGTTGACTTACTATGTGCTAACAATAGTGATAATATTCTAGTGCAAAGACTAATAAGGGAAAAGATTATCAAACTATTTTTTACATGAGTCATTTTCTCTGTGAATAATTTTTTGTGCCTGTCCTCCATTTGTACTGGTAAATTTTTTCTTACGTGTGTACATTAAAGTTTTAAAATATGTACGAGTTTAAATACTTCAAGTAGTATTAATATCACTTACAGCTGTCATCCGTTAATAATATTTTACATTAATTTACGCTCATTAGAATCGTGCAAAAAATTTCTTGGCATATGTAAATATTTTTCAAGGTCTATTCTTAAGAATATTAAGTAATGTTCCCTAAAACTTTTAAGCTAAAAGCAGTACAAAAATCTCGAGTGGGGACAGCCCACAATTTTAAATTACATTCCCAACTACCTTTCACTCTGGATTTCTCCAGCTAAGGTAGAACTCGTCAAAATTTGATGAGCAATAGATTAACCGAATTTTTCCAATCTGTTCAAAATATTATTATTATCCTCTTTACTACATTCCGAATCAAGATTCCAATTTTGTAACTGGAAAGGAATACTTTTGGGTGTGAACATCATTGTTCCATTCGACAGTGACCGGTACCTACTCACGTTGACCTTAAATGGGACTTTGCTTCTGACAGACAAATTTTTCATACACTTGACCGCATCAGTCGGCAACATAAACCAACGCAAAGGTTCTGCCTCAGGATTCAAATTAGCTTCCACTCCATCATAGTCCTGAATGCTCGCCTGTAGTGGTGATTAATTAGTGATTTATTAGAAAAAACCAAAGCCAGGGAAGAATGCGAAATAGATTTGTCAATATAATTTCTGTACCGAATTAATTATCTCAGAGGCGGCTTTTAGTAGACCAGCTGGAGTCAAATTTAAGTCAGTTTTTGACATGTCCGGAGAGTTTTTGAGCTTCAATGAAGGTTTCTTTGGTATCTACAAAATTTCATAGATATTAAGTCATTTTGTACACTGTAGAAAAATTAAAGTAGTATTAATTCTTGAGTATTAATTCACTGTTGAGAAATGTGTGAACAGTCCAGACTCCAGACACAGTCGATACTGGACGAGGAGTCTCCATCCATCCCTTGCAATTATTTTAAGTGCTTCAATAATAAAATCTACTTCCTCCATGGAAGCTTCGAAGGGTAAAGAAATTCGTGCATATCCAGGTTTGTAAACCAAATGGTGAATTGGACTTTGACTTTCAGACTTTGACTCGTTTCCCCTTGAAAATTTTCGACTGAAATAATGAGTGAGAAAACCAAATTGAACTTGGTAACAAGACGTCTATTTAAGCATTAGTGTTTACACCGGCCATATCTTTTCAAGATCATTTGAGAAGTGAGTACATTCTTATCGTATAAAATACATTACCAATCAGCGGACAATATTTTTTCATAGTGGTCAGCAATCTTTTCGTCTATATCCAGCAAAATTTGACCATAGGGACCGGCACACATACAGCCTCCTCTACATTGAATTCCAAAAAGGTCATTCAACAAGGCCACAATGAAATTTTGGTGTAAGTAGTAACCCTGCAAATATGTAGTACATGAGAGAGCTCAAAAATGATGGTCACCATCGGCATAATTAACTGAAAATATCTTAAGTATTACTGATTCGGGGTGTTCAATGACGAAAGAAATGATGGGTAGTCTAACGGAAGTCATGGATCCAAGAATCGTTAAATTAGGCGTGATTGACCACATTTGCAGCGCTTTTCTGGAATATTTTTTTTAAAAACAGAAAAAGTTTGACCAATTATACTTTTTATGAATTAGTTATTGGTAGAATTATGAGGATTGGTACTTGGTGAAATATGATTCCCGAGCACAAAGCCGGTCATTTCCCGTGTCTTGATGTAGAGAACAAACTAGACCAAATCGGATAGATTCGACGATCCCCGGGGTTCCTCCCTCCTCCGCCTCTTCAATATTCTAAAACATTTTGACAAGGGATTCCATTAAATCGTTGATTATCTTGATGAAGATGACTTGAGTAATGTGTTGAAATCAAACTTTTAAATAGGCATGTCTTTCTGAGGTCACAAAGAAAACAGTTCCTCCTCCTGAGTTATGGGGGATGGCATTCTTAAAGATATGAGTCTTCGCCACTAGTATTCCTAATTGCCAAAGGTCATGTTCAACACTCATTACTAATGAGTCACTAGAAAATATGTTTGCTTACTTTTGAGAAAATACCTGTCGTTTGAGGACCCCCCAGAAATTTATGTCCTGAAAAGTACAGCGCGTCTTTTCTTGCCAAAACATTTTCTTGATTAGTCCACTCCGATGACTGTGGATTCATTTCAATTTTTATGTGTGGGGCAGCTGCGGAGTAATCCCACTATTTTTTTCATTATTTGCATGTAATTTTCTAGTGTCATTTCATAATAATTGCACACACACACACACACACACACACACAGAGGTTGTGTGAATAGACTTACGAATGAGAGACCACCATATTTGTGGATTACTTGAGTTATTCTGATATCATCCGCTACACAACCAGTCACATTTGATCCAGCTGAGAAGGCTGCATAAATCGGCCGTCCCTTGTTCCTTGAAGATGAAGTGATTTTCTTAAGACGTTTTTCAAGAGCCTCTTCGTCCAAGGATCCACTCGAATCATCTGGTATATACTCGATCTGTCAAAAAATGTTGTCAATAATTAAAATGTGTCACATTATTAACTTCAATTAAAAACTTTTATCAAAAAATAAAATATTACCTGAGCCCCTGTTTCTCTCCAGGGAAGAAGATTTGAGTGGTGTTCATAAGGGCCTACTAGGATGATGGGAACCTTTCCACCCTTAACAATGTTCAAACTATGAATAAGCTTGTGGACACAACTTGTGGACCCATAGCCGCAGAATATGACCACATCATCGTCATCAATAGCCCCAACATGATTTTTGACTAAACGTCTCGACTCTTCCCTACATCACAATTGACTTTATTCATTGGGACACTGAAATTTAAATATTATGTCAATGTGTGATAAAGAGCGCATACCTGTAAGAAGTTGTCATGAAGGCTGTGTATGAGATTGTGGTGTGTGTGTTGGCGTAATAAGGGAGAACTCGTGTTCGGATAAAATCCTCGATTGATTTCACCGATTTCCCGGACGCAGTCGTGTCAACGTACACGCCTGGATAATTAAATTGTAAAAATGAAACCAGGACTAATCAGAACAAAAATTTTGCTCATTTCAAGTACATACATGATCTAGGACCAAAGGGACCTTCAATGGCTGTCCCTGTGAATTAAAAAATTTTAAATTACAATGTCATGAAAAGTACACTAACTTTCTCCTCAGGTTGATGCTAGACTTCGACGCCGTTCATGACAAAGTACACTGGAAATCGTTTGAATGATATTTTGTAAAATTTTGTCAAATATGAACAAGTGGCGTCGAGACGTCCAGAATTTATGGCGTACTTTAATCGCTTCATTTTTGACAAAATAATGAACATATGAATATTTCAGAAAGATTTCCCCAAGTGACTTCATTATGACCAAAAGATAATTCAATTCACCATGTCCAATGATTTGTTCCCTCAAGTAATTTGACCGTTGATCCGTTTGAAGAATGACTCTTGAGTCTCCACTGTTAAAGGAAGGTTGTTTGTTGAATGACCCATTCTGAGTCTTATTGTTGTCACAGAGTACTGGGGTGATCACCCTGTAGCCAGTCAACTTCACCTTGGTGGAATTAAATATTTAATTGTACTTTTTCCTCTTTTGTCAAAAATTGTTGGATATGCTAAAACTTTAGAAAAAATTAACCAGTGAGTGTAACGGACCTCCTTGTAACTTTGTTTAATTTTCTCTGGTTTCAATTTCAAGTTGAACATTTTCAACTTGCAGGAGAGTCAAAACTTGTTAGTTATGTCACACAAGTTAAGTGTTAGACAGGAACTGTTGAAAAAATATCCTCTCAAATGGATTTTAATCTTCTCCTTTGATCTCTCTCTGATTATTCAGTGACTCTTGTAATTTGACTGTTAGTAAACTGATCACAAGGTTCCGACTTACCTACTTTCATTGATGTGACTACATTACGAGGAAAATTGTTGAGAAGTACTAGATTTGTTCATTAGTACTCATCTACTCTTAGTTTACTTCCAACGAAATGAAAAGGCTAACTGTGTTACTTTTTCTCAAACTTGTTTTCAAACACCTCCTTGAACTACTCATTGTGTAGTAGGTATTCACAGTTTAGGACAAATATACGCAACAAAGATCAAGTACTGTGATAGTATTTGTTACCTTGAAATTATTGTGTCTGTTGTGAATTTCATACAATTAATTTTCTTTTTAAAATAATATTTAAACAATATTGATGTCTGTAGCAGTTTGTCTTGAGGTTATGAACTACATTTATTCATTTTCTATTATTGAATTATTAGCATTGTCAGACCATTGCGTACAATTTGTACAGTACAAACACTCCTCCCCACTTACTTTTAATATTTTGTTTTTCTACTGATGCCGTCATTTTTGACGGCATGCTTATTTAGTACTTCCCTAGAACATCGTTTTTGTATTTGTGAGTGTGGGGAAATACAGAATGCGTTTGTTAATTCCAGGTTAATCTCAAAAACTTGTATTTTTGAAACTGGTCTCATAAAAGGTCATTAATTATGATGACAATACTATGAGAGCACATATTATGAATGAAGGCAATGACGCTGACCAAATGGAAATGATTCATAATGGATATATATGCTATATCAGCTATACATGTATGTATAATGTATATATACAAAGTAGTCGCATTTTTATTGCTCATCACTCTAAAATATCAAGTCGTAAACGTTTCTTGGAATCATGTAAATATGTACTTTGGGACGGGATCCTTACACGCACAAAGAATCTCATGGTCAATTATTTGACACACACGCAGGATTTTCACTGAAAATTTTCCGGTAGACAAAAGTGAAGTAACACTTCCATTAACTTTTATTGTGATGATAGAATACACGGGAAAGTGTGCAAAAAGGGTAAAGCCAATCAAGGAACAGATGGCAAATTAAAAAATCCTGAATTTCCACTAAAACATTTTTATAGAAATAGAAACAAATTTCTCATCAAATAAATACTTGGAAAGTGAAGAAAAAAGATCACAAATGCACTGACGTGGGCGTGAAGACAGGTGTCTATCGACAGGATTGCAATTTGTAATGAATCCTTTGAGTTTGCATATAATTGTGCAATTTGCATCTGTCAAAAACGTTTAGTATCTCTGCTTATTTATGTTTTTGTAAACTATTATCCTCCCCTGGACAGGAATTCCACGAATTGAATCAAATATCACTAATGAATTCACAAAACCACTGGAGCAACAGAGGAGGAACAATTTGACCTTAAATTGGCGTAAATATGTACAGAGATCATTTTTCATGTAGAAAATCGTGTCAGACTCTACTACGTGGCACAATAAGGATTTGTAGTTCATAATAAATACTTAAGCCATGTCATTCCAGCTATGAATGTTCACAATCTTGGACAGCCTTAATTATTAGTTTATGCGTAGAAATTTAAATGAATTTATCTTTTTCTGGAGTCAAGGTGAGTCAATTTTTTGCAAGGGGGATTCTTGGAAAAATTTTAATCGTGGAAGAGAAAACCGGGTAATATCTCAAGTTACGTTTTACATACTGATGAATAGTATTAGTATACTACTATATACATATATATATGATAGTTCTTTCGTAAATAAGAATACACACAGAACATAGTAACAGGTTTTTTTTAACCTTATTAGTCCGACCATCGCTGTTACACAATGTTCATTGTTAACCTCAAGGGGTGTGTTCACTGGACGTGCCAATCAACGTCCTGTGTGGTTTTCTGTGAGAAAATGTTGTTGAGAATAAAATTATCAATTGCATCTTTTGTCTAAAAAATTCTATACCTACACTTGTTAAGTGGAGTGAAATAATCTATTTATTTGCATGAAAAGTGAAACAGGAAAGTAAAGATGATACTATAGTCGGGAATTTCCCACCCTAGTCATCTCTGTGAGCAATAAATTTCTAGGCTTTTGGTATTTTATATATGGTAAAGTTATGGCAAACCACTACTCGTTCTTCGTGTCTTGATATTTCAAAAAAAAGTGAAGTGTTACTTTGAAAGAAGTTCCAGATAAAAAGCATGTCATGTTTTAATTTCCAATCGTATCGAATAGTCTCCTAACATTTTCATGTTAGTAGATAATGAGAAATCACAATAAATTACATACATGTACATGGTATGTCATACATGGGCAATATATAAAGATTATAATAAATATAAATAAATATTCAAACTAAAATCTGTTCACATGTTTCAGTTCCACTGCAATTTTAAAATCCTTCCAAATCCTACAGAAGACTGCTTTATGATTTGGTTTTCACAAACAGAGGAAATTTAACAGTGTTCAAAATATAATGATGAATACAGTACTATATTATTGCTTCTCTGTCTAATCTGTTTTGATACTCCTAGTAGTATAAATGATTGTGCGTGTGTGTAGTAACTTTTAAGTGTTACTAAGAACGAAATAATTTACAATTTTTAAAATTATTCCTAGAGAGGGGAGGGTCTACGACAAAACAGTTTTCAAAATTAATGGAATGGCAATGATTAATTTATACAAAATTACAGAGCTAGACTATCCAATTCAACAATTAAAATAACTTGGAAGAAGTCTAGTATTTTTTGGTAATTTCAATAGGTCCTGATGGAAGATTTCCGGATTGATAGATTATTTATGATTGTTCCAAATGTAAGTCGAGAAATTCAATAATAGTGTCCGTGTCCCACTTTTGGATAGACACTGTCTCTGCTTCTTGTTCATCTTCCCCCACTAGAAATTTAAAATATATAAAATTTAAAATTATATTGCGAGAATTTTGTCACACGTAGAATATTAAAAAAGCAAGTCTATTAATACTCATTGAGAGTTTAAAAAATTACCTACGACGATTTGAGGCATCTGTCCCTGTAATTAAAAGAGAATGATTTATTTAGTCAAGAAGCTATACAGGAATACTTGTTCAATGTCAATATGTTTAAGAAAGAATGTATTTTTACCCCCTTGTATTTAATCACTAAATTTGAGTACCTGGAGAAATTGAAACCAATATATATTATATTTTCTTATACTTATTCTACGTTAACTTTTGTGTAATATTTTTCGATTCTACTGGATACACACACAATTGGCAACCTTACGGTCGCGTTCGTGTACCGTAAGGTACCCATTCAAAACAGAAAAAAATACGTACTTCTCCTTGGTCTCGCCTTTAACAAAAGCTGAAAAATTGAATAACGACAACAGTATAGAATACACTACTTAAGTGCCGAGTTACATTTTGACAATATTCACTAACGGACTACATTGTAGTCACTACAATATATAATATATATCAATTTTTGAATAATTACCTTGGACCTGGGGGAAGCTTCCCAATTTTCATCTGAACAAAAATTACAACATTATTACTTAAGTACTTTGGTTCAACGCTATCCTAGCATACAAAATCAAAATCAAAAATATTATTTACTTACCCACACACTTCTAATCTTGCTTTTTTATACTTTTTGACTGTACTCTCGACCTCAGAAGCATTCTGAGAATCTATGCCTTGACAGCAATTAAGGCAATCTTTCCTGTGATGACACAAAACATGAATTGTTGAGCTTTACTCAAGTTTACAAATAGATTATTATATGTATTGTTCAATTCTTACTTTAATATAAGCAAGTCAAAGTCATCCAGTGCATTACATGAGGTACATGTCTAAAAGAAAAATTGTCTCTCTTATTTTTCTATTATTTTTCATACGTATTGACAGTTTTAGTGATTATATTAAATAAGATTACTACCAGAGATAAACGATTAAAACCCTTTCCGAGACATTCGACATCAGACAGTTCGCTAAGTTCACTCCTCACATAGGAAATCTGTTATTAAAGAAGAACGCCATTATTAACTCAGTAAAATCATCTTCTAGTGTTCATTAGTCATGTTAATCTAACTAAAACGAAAACAAATAGAGGTTATTTACCAGCATTGAAAACAATGTGACCGACAAAACGGTCGACGTGAAGTCCACTTCGACCATATTTCGGTTTTTTGTACTTGAGTCAAGTACGTCTTCTTTTATCACAGTAATTTATCCAGCCACACACTTTTTGACCAAAACTATCCTAATTATACAAAATAAATGCACACTAGATCCGCACAAAATTATGGAATAAAAATTTATTTGAATACCACGTCAGTGGCGCTTTCAGGCTTAGATTCTATATTAGAATCATATTTATGTATAAGGCTTTGACAAAAAGTCCTTGTTTATGACTAAAAATGCAACAATTTACGACAACTTTCGTTGTCTCTCTTCGTGCTTTATTCGTCAAAATCTGTTAATAAACATTCCAGCTATACTGACAAACAAAACATGTAATGTAATTAAATAAAAACACACCGGGGTTACTTATTTTTGTGTGGAATCAATATCATGACTAAAAAATACTGATGCCGAGTCTCCAAGAAGAAGAGATGTTATGAAAGCATACAAAATGACAAGGAATTTTTTTAAAAAGATAAAATAAAAAGTTGCTTTTCATTCCAGATGGCTTCTGAAAAACTCTGTTATGGTGTCTGTGGTCCACTTTGTAATTGACAAGACACGGTCCACACTGCCGTCCTTTTCTATCAACTTAATAATTGGAGACTGTCCATTGACATGCTTGATAGTCAGGTTGGGTATATAGGGTGCTTCCTTCTGAACAAAAGCTGCAAGAAATAAAAATTGAGCTTTTAATATCATCCGAGTACTAATTCATTCAAACAGCTATAAATCATAGCCTATGATAATTTAATTTACCTTCTATCTGAGGTAGAGACGGGAACATACATCGACATACTTCAAGTTGAGCTTTAGGATATCGTTTATTGGTACTTTGATTGTCTTCAACACAACACTGCTGACATAAATCTCTAGAAAAATAGAATACAAAAATTAAAAATACATTACAACATTAATTTCTGGTCATATTTTCCATTTAAAATTAACTATCATTGATGGTCAATCAACTTACTCGATTTCGTTTAATTCAAAAGCTTCTAATTGATCACAAGAAGAGCACTGAGGCCTAACAAATCCAGCAGCCTGACATTCTTCATCTGACAGTAATTGACCTGTCCCGGCTTTCAATGCAATGATCTGTTGAAAGTCAAAATATAAAACAAGTTCTGAGATGGCTCATTTGAAACTTCAAATTGTCAATTAAATTATTACTTACCATGAA
>WJFB01003435.1:0-13225 GCA_009870185.1 Pygmarrhopalites habei | reverse complement strand
AATTTGGTTACAACAATGTACTTATGCTATGATTAAAATATTTAATTAACATTTGTAAAGGATTTCATATCAGCTGTCTTTAAAACAATTCACCGTAATATCGTATGGATTTACAGTAGCTCGAAAAGTGCATAAATTGTGGAGTACACTGTACATGATACCAATGAAAGGAGAAGAGACCAATATTGGTCCCCCATACTGAGTGAGTGAGTGTAAGGCAGGAGCCATCTTTGGTTCGAACTAATATCGGCTCCTTGGAGCCAACTTTGGTAGTAGAGGATCAGACTGCATTTATTTCCCTGGGCTTTACAGCCTTACCGCTACATGTTCAGTAGAAATGGGACTACATTTGCCACTTTCTAATAAAAGATTTTAAAGTCAGTCTTTAGTCTTTAATGCGTGGGTGCATTTTCTCCCCCCTCACTTTGGCGCCAGAAATGTTTTGAATTTTTAACGGAGGTTTTCGAAAAATTTAACATTAATTATATGGCAAGCACTAGATATTATATTTTGGTGTGACGGAGAGAATTATTTTTTAACATTGGGTAAATGGCAGACACAACTCAACGTTTGTCTGACAGAGAAAAATTCCAGGTTTGGCGGAGATTTCATTGCTAAAACAGAAAATGCACCCACGCTTTAGTGAATGAAAGGCAGCCGACAATTTTTACACTAATAATGACTAATATTATAAATGGATGGATGTCATTCAGAAACGATTTTGTGATCCTATAGTCAATTAAATCCCAGAATCCACTTTCACTCTGCATCATGACACGTGTACTCTTTATTATCATTTCAAAAACAGTCGTTTTGAAATGACACTCATTTTTGGGCGAAACCCAAAAGAGACGTAATGATAGAAAATATGACGGAAAGTAGTTAAACGCAGAAGGAAAATTTGAGTAGTCAAAAAACATTTGTTAAAAATAATTCCACATTGTTTTTGCATTCTTGACTGTAGCACTGTCAAGAATCTTGACCCCCATTCTACACCGAGATGTGGTTTCGCGACAAATATTGCACAAATGCAAATTGTCTGTCTGTCTGAAGTCCTGTAATAATGGCAGTTTTCTTAATTATGATTAAGCTGTATAGGTCACAATTAGTCTAACAGTTTTTTTGACAATGACCCCCACAATTATGAGTACTTGTTGTTGATTCCTCGCAAAATTCATTGTGAGTGGTCGACACCCTGTCAAGTATTTTGCAAACCAACAACTAATTCCGATGTGACCCTTCCACGTCCACAGAACCCTAGCCGACTCTTCATAAACCCTCGCCAGTTTCCCAATGAATGGTAAATACGTCGTCAAGAACAAGACTGAGATGACCATAGCTCTGTACGAGTCCAGGACGATAGCTTGGAACAAATTCAGAATAATTACAATCAGACTTAGCCCGCCAATCCCAATCAATGTCAGTCCAAAGGTGGAGCTCACAGAACGTTGCATCACACCAAGTTGACTGTAAAATGTTGAAAATTTACGTAAATCTCGGCTCCTAATTTCACTCGCAGGTGGTGCAGTCACTCCTCGAATCATTGGACCAATCGCTTCTAAATATGCTAGACTGATGACAGAGTAGAACGTCATGTAGTAGTAATGAAATGTGTTGGTGAACAGGTAGAAAAGTGTAATAGGGATTCTGATGAGCATAGACAACTCCCGGGGATTTTCTGCAATTGATGTTAACTGCATGGGAGACTTTGGTCGGAAGAGCGGGATGAGAGCGTCTGTCAGTCCTGCGAATAGCCCAGCACAAATTACAATTTTCATTGCGAGACTGCCGCTCCGCCTCCTGGAATCCTTGCTTGGCAAATGGTCTGCAAAATTTGTAAGGAATTTATAATTAAATCAAAATTAAATTTAAATCCTACACTCTTAGAACAGAAGAGAAAGCTTATATTATTAGACGACGAATTACGTCATTTGACGCATTTTTCGAAATTTGACATTCAGAGTTTTACGGTAAGGTGCTAACTTCACTGATGCGAAGTTGGCACTCTGAGTGCTGATTGCCAACTTCGCGCTCATAGAAAGCTTCTCCGAAAAAGGGTAAAATTTTGTCCGGAGGAATGGAACTTATACGGGAAACTTGAGAAGGTAAAGTCATTTTCCCCGGAAGAAGGTAAAAATTGGCTTGAAGAGTGGAATTGTCCCTGCATCTTGGGATATTTTCTGTTCTTGGGGGGAATTTGTGGACTCCTCCGGGGAAACCAGTTTCCTTCTTTTCCCGGGGAGAATTTTTGTCTTTTGGAGGGAAACTTTCCCTCATTTCCTGCAAAATGCACTTTCCACCCAATATTTTTCCTTCTATTTTAAGAGTGAGTTTTTTGCAAGTCATTACTCATTAGTATTTAGCTGGTACGATAAATTAAAATACGAACCGTCTCTCGCAAAGTCGTCCGTGAGCGTCAGGAAATTATTGACGACCGAATGGATCATTCCGTAGTGTCGAGCTGTGACCACGTGATTGAAATTCATTAGCAGCTTTGAAGCACACATGTAAATTACTCGAGTCTTGAGTGGCAGACTCGCTCTCTTGTTTTGAGTGGTGAGGATCGTGCCAAAAATTAAGTAAGATTGACTGATGCATTGTAAAAATAGATGGATGTAGAATAGACAGTTGTGGACACGGTCACTACAGAAAACTAGACGAGTTGGTCCTTTTCCTATCTTGACAGTTTTGTAAGGGCTCAATCGAAGGATCCATCCCACTTCGACTACTTTGAAGAGTAGTCGACGTGGGTGTGGGGGGAGCATGACGATGACGATGTGCTTTGCGTGTGTGTGTGTGTGTTAAAGACGATGACGATGCGATGTGGACACTGTCACTTGTGGTAGAAATAAATGTCAACTGGACGATTCTTTTTACACAAAGTGACCTATACTAGATGGAATTTATGTCATCTCATCACTCGGTTGGCGTGGAATTGTTTTTGAATTTCTTGGCGGAGATTTCGAAAATATTTCAGGTTGGATAAATGGCATACAGTAGACATAGAAGGATTTTGTTGAGAGTTTTTAGTGAAACTGGAAATGGAAAATCCACATACAAAAAGTCAAGTTTTAAACAAAATTGCTCAATGTTCAATGGCGGTTGACGTCAGAACGTTTCCAATAGAAATCCAAGCCTAATTTTCCACGGGTTTGTGTAAGATTCCATCATTCGGAAAATTGACAATTATTTGTTGAGCGATTCATGAATTAAAACAATTAAATTTTACACTGGAACGTTGGTAGTTTGAAACACAGTACGTAGTCATGCTGCTCCTTTTAAAATTTTTATTTGTTCACGAAGGAACGACAGTAAAGTAAATGAATTTTTACTTAGAAAACTTGTGTACGTAGAATGTCTACATTTTATGTACAAGAAGAAAAACTGTAAGGAATTACATTGTGTGTGTGGACAACTATTGAGAAGGGGTGGGACTTTCTTTGGACGATCGAAGAAAGTGGTTGAATATTGTGACTTGTGATGTAATAGTCTATTATTCTGCCCTTACTTATTAACGCTGTGTTGATGGGCACTCCCGGCACTCTAAAGTAAAAACTAAAGAGAAATTACAGGAATGAAGAATGTTAAAAGCATAATTGAATATGAATGAACACAAAATAATACAGAAAAGTTGACGACACAACCCCGCATATTCCTCCCAGATTCCTCTAAACACAATGAACGTTAATTGTGATCAAGTCTGTAGTTAACATTACCAAAGTCCTCCTCCAAAATCGAGGGTTATGAACATGCTCAAGTCATGACCTTCTGAGTGCTTCCAACTGTTGATTTATATGATGGCAGGTGAGAAGAACGAAAGATGTTTTATTGTAAAGTAAACTTACATGGCAATGTAATTTTATTCTCAATCAGGAATGATCAGTATACTTAAATACTAGTTAAAACATTAGAGAGGAAAACGCTTGTATTTAAATGAGAATATTTGTCATACAAAATGAATAATGAGTTTCTACACTGCAAGAAGCAAACTCGAAAGAGTGTCAGTACAAATGAATCTTGCTTCCATTTCAATTGTAGTCACTTTCACTGTAAGTCGGACGACTTTCCCTGGCCCTGGGTTCTCTACTGTAACTTCTAAAATATTCCTTCTCATCATCCGCATACTCCTTGTCAGTCTGTCTTTCCGTTGCATCCGTCTCTTGGATCTGTCGATCTCTTTCTCTATTATGAGATGATTCGGAGCCATCCGGATCTTCCTCGTCATACTGAATTTCCCTGCCATAATTCGGTCTTCGGCTCCCGCTAGAATATGATGAGGGGGACGGACTGTCGTAATTGTTTCTGCCAGAGTCGTAACTCTCATCTTCATTGTGGTACTGTGGTCTGTGTCTTTGTTCAACGACTATTAAATCCTCCTTCTCATCTTCAGCTCCAGAAATTCGGGATCGTTCTTGCCTATTTGTTTCTTTTGGAGCGAAAGTTTTGAAATTCGACGGTCGATTATTTTCCACTGTGTCCCTTGAGACTTCCCTTCCGTCTTCTGTTGAATAATTATCTGCACGTCCACACACAATGAATGGAAGAGAGAGGAAGATGAAGAAAATTATTTTTGACATGACTTTTAAAACTCCGAAATTACACAAAAAAGAAAGCGGAGTCAAATAAGAAAGAAAAACAAGAAAGTAAAATATTTTGGATTATACTGCTAGGGAAGTGTCACGTTGAAAAAATGCCAAGGAAATAATTCTTGCTTGCTATATAAAGGGTTTCGAGGTGGAAGAAGGAAGTATCCAAATCTGTGGATTTATGTGATTTGGGGTGATGAAATAAAATAATGTTTCTGCTATGAATAACTTGTGCACAATTGTGAGAAGATACAGAAGTTCTGCAGGCTTTTACAAATAAGAACATTGGGTCAATATTTAGGATGCGGAGGGATAAAAAAGATTTGTGTTGCTCTGGAAGAAGAGACGTTCACTTCCTGCGTTGTTGCAAAAGACATAAATATTTGACAATAAAAAGTGAACGCTTGACCGGCCATCTGATTCCGTGGATGAAAGGGAAGGAAGTGTTTTGGTGGTTGTGAAGGGGACTATTCTCCCATGATGATGACACACATCTGTCCAACATGCGTAGAAATCATTGCATAATATTTACATCTTCTAAGTAAGAATCCAAGTTGGATTCAGGGAAGCTACGAAGCAGGTAGTATAGACTATGTGCTATTGAATGTGAGAAATTAATGTGGCAATTTGCGAGCCACACACACACACTATTGTTTCAAGGCTGTGCAAAATTGTCGCAGTCTACATTTTTTAAACTGTGCGAAATGATTAGGAAATGAATTTTTGAAGGGACCACTGCATAAATTGCTCATCTCCATCAAAAGCCAATTAACAAATCAATAAAATCATAACGACGGTCCCACTGACAGTTTGTCAAAAAGTGTTTATTCTGTACTTCATACTTACTGAAAATCCAAAGGCGGTGTGTGTGTGGGCTTTGACGAAAGTTGATAATGTTCTCAGAAAAATTGTGAACAAACAACGTGTAAGGAGGATACCTTTACATACTATTATCTACTGTACGAGTTTGAATATGAGGACTTGTCAATAACATTTCCTTACCATTTCGGTGGAAACACCTGTCATCCATTCAGGCAAGACTGGATACTTGTGATGATTTCGATTTTCTTGAATTTATTCACCTGCCGCACACACACCACCTCATCTTCTTCCCTGATGATTTCTTGAAGTGGACACACACTCACATCGGATGTGGCAACTAAATGAGGTTATCTCATTGTCGACTTTTGTGGAATGTCAATAGACGTTCACCTATCACCTAACTACTATTTTAATTTACTCTCTACATTCGTATCCACAAAGCAGAAAAGTTTGCCCCAAAATGTACATTAAAGTTCTACTGTGTCTATTCCTTACAATCAAAGCTACTTCGTCACACCCCGAATTAACTCAAATTCAAATCGAATCCCACGCCCAACTCTCGTACCTCCAAACAATCCTTCACAACCTACATCACTCCCAGTTCACAATCCTGACTACTAAACCACCCCCAGAGATAATCCAGTCCCAACAATTCGATTTTAGACTGACCACCCACATTCTATCATCCCTCCTGCCCTCTCTTCGACCACCCACGACAGTCCAGCATTTCGATTTCATTCTATACATGTACAGATTCCAATTGACTCCAACCAACAACCAAAAACATCTGCCTACCCTCCGTGTCCACCTAATCATCCCTTCACAACCGCTCAGGAACATCAGTAATTGGATTGACCTTCGACAACCTCTAGACCACTACAAGCAACCAATAGACTACTCGCTCGCCTCCCGCATTCTATTAGAGGGTGTCAATGCAAAACGGGATATTTTTCTCCTTCTCATCAAACAAGAAACATTTCTAACATGGTGGAAACCCTTTTTTGATTGCTATGTACCACTCAATTACTTTGTTCTCAGATTCCGGCGGGATTTGAGACCTCTCGATGTTTACCAGGTTTCCCTCCGTTGTAGTCCAAAGGAGGCCCTCTGTCTGCAACCGTTGACAACACAAGATGACCTGCTAGTCTTCTGGGCAAGCCACGAGAATATTTTGGAAAATTTGAAAAAAACCCAGACTCATTTTCACACATCCTCGATTACCGCTTTCCTTCCTAACGACGAACTACCAAACATGGCGGAAATTTTCAATGTAGCTCAAACCCTGAGTCCACGTGACATAATTATGCATGCTGCCATGTCCCTTGCCAAGATTCTGTCCATCGTGGCAACTTACACAAATTTTAGTGTCAATTTCAATTTCGATTTTTGCAGTCACTGTAACAATGGTCAGATAATGTGTGAACTTGGTTTCGTAAGCACGGCTAGTACACAATTTTTCAAGGAAAGGGGGAAGACAACTGTTTTCATAAAGTATTTTTCTGAAGTGCTACTCTATGGTGTGGATAAGGGAGAACGGCATAAGCCATTCCAGGAGTTTGTGGCACCCTTCGAGTTGTCAACATGGATTAATTTGATTGTCGTCGTTTGTACTCTGATAGGATTTTTCATTGCGATCAGCACGCCATCTACTGTCTTGGTAAATATCGCGGGACTAGTCCTGGGACCACTTGTGTCACAGGTCAGGTCAAGGGACCTGTCCTGTGTCAAGGGGAAGCGTTATGCTGTACGAGTATACTTCATCTGGATTTTTGCCGTTATCTTCCTGCAGCTTCACTACTTGTCTAAATTTCAAAGTACCCGCGTTGTCCCTATGCTATATCACGAGGGAGAGAAGACGATAGATGAGTTGGTGGAAGAAGGGTTTAAAATTACCGCCGATAGTGACCAAATGTCATTCTACAAGAAAACCATGGCAGAAATAAGACAAGCTATTGGGTGGAAGGACGGCCAAAAGTCCCAGTCGGTCATTAGAATGCATCAAGTACTAATTGAGAATTTGGAAGATTTGAAAAATCTTGGCGGGAGATCTAGAGATGAAAAGATTAAAACTTTGTTTAGACGTACGAGGCTGGCTATCATGCATGAAAAGAAATTGATTGATCCAAGTTATTTAGTGATTTCAATTCTTTTCCCACAAAAAATATTCTCACTGGGAATTCAAGAATTTTTTAGAGTTCAAGAGGTTTGGGAAATACTGGTGGGAAATTCGAAACTCATTGAAAGTTGTTTGGTCAAGTTGATGATGACGGGGATTTTTGGGTATTGGTGGGATAAACATTTTTATCTGAAGGGAAAGTATGGTGGGCTGAGTTTGGAAATGTGGGATATATTTAAGGAGGAACCAGAAGGGAGAGAGAAAAAGGATTTACTGGATAATGTCGTCATTGCGACGGCTTTAAGACTGGAACAGCCATTCGTCACTACAATTCTTAAGGGTTTTGTTCTTGGCATGAGTTTCGCTTTCGGTTTCTTCATTTTGGAGGGAATTGGGTCGAAAAAACTCTGAAAAAAATTTAATTGAAAATTCTTTTTGGAGTAATCTGTTGTTTTGCAATGCAAAAAAAACATTGCAAACAGAGGGCTCCGCACCTCCCGGGAGAAATGAATTTCTAGTGCACAGAGGGAGAAACCGAGGGAAATGAAAAGGCACTGCAAAACATCACAGAAAAGCCACTGAAAAATCACTGAAGATCTCAAATTTTGACATTTTTGTTGCAATTTTACAAGTTTTGATGAATATTTCTGGACATTCTCAGTGATCTTTTCAGTGCATTTTCATTTCTCCCGTTTCTCCCGGTGAAGACAAGTGGGAGAAACCGGGTATCTCCCATTTCTCCCACTCGCGGTTTCTTTCGGAACCCTGATTGCATGAATTTGAATGAAATGCCGTGTAGTTTTGTGCACACATTTAAACAGTGGACGATTTTTGTTTAAACTTCAAGTTGGAAATTTTGAAATTTTTATTCTACACACATCATTGTTATGTACATTGAAAGTTAATCATTAACAGATTGTATGACTTCACACTATCACAATCGACACATTCGTCATTTTTAAAAATAATTTGTGAGGCCACTTGATTTAGAATTAATAAATGAAAACTCTACGCTTTTTAATCATATGGAATGAGATCAAGAGTAAATTTTTTTCATTTTGTTTTCAGTCTTGATTGTCACAACTTTTTTTGACTACTACTTGCAACTACTTTTGGCCTGGACCAGCTGAACGTGTCATTTACTGACATGAAGGCGGAGTGGAGTGATTTTCTAGTTTTTCAAAAAAAATAAATTTAAAAACGTTACAAGAAATCTTCTTGAAGAAGATGAAATTTTCTTTAGCATTTGAAAGTTGAACTTTTCTTACCCTTCCATTGAGTGGTTGTGGCTCTCTGTAATTCCCTCGCATCCTTTTATCTCCATCGCCAAGGACAGCTCTAAATTCTCTCATCTGCAAGCACAATTAGAAGACATCATTAAAATTGAGGTAATTTAATCACACCAAGGTATTGCAAATTTACAGCCATTTTGACACTCACCTGAGCTTCAGAAAGAATTTGTCTTTCCCGCATCACAAGCCAGTGCATCCCTTCATTGCAATATGGTGTTGTGAGGGAACCAGTATAACTGTACATGTCAATAGAGGACGCCAGCTGATTTCTCACATTCAAATAAGACAACATTTTGTAAAAATTCACTTCTCCACGGACAGTCCGGTCACCTTTAGAAACTTTTCGGAAGTGACGTAGGTTTTTCGTAAAAGCCGCCATGGGTGGGTTGTACATATTTCTACTCCCTCTCTTGGTCTACAAGGATATTAATTTTATTACTATTAGTTTGCATAACAAACAGAGGAATCCAAATTTTTTGCACATCACTTTTGCACAAATTTTGCACACTACTACCAGCTACATCTTGTGTATAGAAATTTACCTCGTACAAAACTCCGATGATGAGTAGTGCCCCCTTCTCCCCCGTTTTGAGGGCTTCCGTAATATTCCCATATGTTGCATTGTAGTGCACAAAGTGACATTCCAGTGGAGATCTGGAGATTTTTGGAGAGCCAGAGTCAGAGCCAAATGGGCCAATTAGAAATTTACTATGAATGATTTTACAAATTATTCTCCAAGTTCAGTTCAATTTTACACAAGTTTTTAGCATGAGAGAAATACAAATTTTTACCTGGAGGATATAAAGCGATGCTCAGAGTCCCAGTGGCAGTGGACTTGTCCGAAAACGTACGGGTCTGGAAATATTGTCGTTTGAAGGATCATCCGGGAGGTTTGGTCCTTCGTAGCCTCGATTAAAACTGTGTGTTAAAAGGCAAACGTTTTTACAAAGTCATTACAAAGAACCCTATGGAGTTTAGTAGAAAAATGGCCCTCGTCGCTATAGATTTAGTATACTAATATAATTTATAACAAGACTTGTTCGGAGTGACACTTAGTGTCACTCCGTTCCACTTGTCCGCAGAGCAGATGAAAGTCTATTATTATTATACAGATCCATGAATTTTAGCAAATCATTTACCCATTGCTACCGACCGAAATCGATTTTCACACTCAAATATGAGATACGACCAAAATTCAAAAATTCTGGGTGACCTATCATTTACCCATTGCTACCGACAGAAATCGATTTTCGCACTCAAGTATGAGATACGACCAAAATTCAAAAATTCTGGGTGACCGCATATTCAGTTTTAAATGACTTTGGGACATTAGAAACACGTTTAAAATGGTTAATTGAGGTCTCTGAGTAGCGTAGTGACCTCGAAAGACCGAAAAAAAATCATGAAAATGATCTTTAAAAGTTTTTTCTGAAGCTAAATTGGGTTTTCTGGAGATATCTTCGGGGTTTCTAGTCTAGTTGGACCCCGACAAGTCCGAAAAAAATTATTTCGGCCGGTTGCGCCATGGTAAATGAAACCGTAGAAAATTATGGACTTGTATACTTAATAATCACATCTACAACAATAACATCCGAAAGTGATCAACTTTTAGCTTAAATTTTAAAATTATTTAGAGAAGAACTGTCTGTATTACTGGGTCATATATGGCCAACTACGGTTTGTAGCAGTGACAATAAATTTGTTTTTTCTCTCTTAAATGAGCTGGAAAATAAGAGGAAAGAAATGAAAGTACCTGTGTGACCATCATTCCTCATGAAAGCGGACCTGAGGCCCTCTTTGTAGGCTTCGTTAAAGGAAATAGTTTCGGGGGAACCGGATATCGGGATGTCCCACACTCTGCTGGGTATCGACGGGATGTCAATGGGAGACTGGGCTGTTCCATCATTACATTTTTGGGACCATGACGTCGAACTAGGACCTTCAAAGGAAATTAGAGTATAAAATTAAATTTTGGGAAAAGATTTTTCAAAAAGCATACTATTTTTAAATTTTTGAAGAATATAAAAATATGAGCGACATTATGCGAGGACTCACCACAATTAGGGTCATTTTTATCGTAGCACCAATCTGAAATTTTGGACATGAACCCCATTAGATGATAAACTTGTTAACAATAGTATTAATAATAATGGACACATACATTTTGTTAAGAAATTAAATTGTAAAATATTCCTCACCAGCAGATTCACACAGACGGAATCCGACTGCGGTAAAAAGTATGAACGAGAACACGGAAATTTTCATTGTGTTTTTCCAAAATTAAATTTTCTTGACGTTCTATTCCTCGTAAGTCTCTATTGAACGTGTGTCCACGAAAATGGCAGTACTAGTAAGTGAAGTTTGAAATGTCAAAATGGACGGAATTTTGTAGTGGAATGGTATGAGTGGTATATTTGTGAATGAAGCTGGACAACGAAGATCATTCTTAATTTATAATTTAGGGTAGTGATTTCTGTGTGGGACTCCATTCGTGACGCGTTGGCCTGGCTTAATTTAATTCCCTGACGTTGTCTTGCGAATTTGGAATTGAACTCCAACCGTGTGAAATTTTATTCGTCATCCTCATCCCAGATTCATTCCCGGAGTTTGAATGCAACATTTTATTTATTAATATATTTATGCCCATTAATTCATTAGGGGTGTGTGTGTGTGCGTGGGACTTCCGTCTGCTTTGTTAATTTGTTCGTCACGATTTGAAAACGGATACTGTAGCCACTACAGTGTAGACGCAAACGCATCTCAATTTATGTACGATTCATCATAAATTCAATTAATTATGTATGAATGAACGGGAAAGAATGAACGGGAAAAATTGTCAATTGACTACATCACAGCTGCCCCCTCCTTCTGATATGATGTATGTGTGTCAATTTAATTATGGTTGGAAATGTGTTTCCCTCGGAAAGTAGTTTAAAGAGTAAATGTTTCAGCATTACCCAAATGCCACATTTGAAATATGAAGTAGCAATTTTTTTCCAAGTTTAGAACTTAATTATCATGCATTTTAAAATCGAAATGCGTCTACGGTTTCTCCTTTTATTTATTTTTTTGTTTTTTTTTGTTTTTTCCCGTTAGCCAAATGGCTTGGGCACACAACACACACAATTAGTGGTGTTTTATTTTCCCTTTTCAAATTTTTCAAAATTCAATGACTATACCCTTGTGAATTATTTTATGCATTTTAAAATTTTGGACAAGTAGAACGAACTGACACCTGTCGTTACTATCAATTATTGAAAATAATTTATGGTACATTTCAAAAAAAACATGTGTCGTGATGTAAATGTAAATGTGTGTGCGTAAACGGGGCCTAAGGAAATCTTTATTGTCTCAGACAATGCCTTTGTTTACACAACACTCTTACATCATAGTACAACTTAACGATCCACTAGGAATGTGATAAAAAATACATTTTTTACCAAGACGGATAAAAATTAATTTGTTATTTCCTGGATTTACAAATTATATAATGATCGTCTTGTTGATCCATTTCATTTTCTATTGAGGTATGATCTAGGAACAAGTAATTTTTTTGTCGGATAACTTTTTCAAGCTATTCAAGCGAAGAACTAGATCGATAGAAACTGGTTCAATCATTCAAAAAACTTACCTCTTTCCCTTTTTTAAAAAGCATCCTCCCGTCAATCTGGATGGCCTTGGAATCCGCTACGAATTTATCTTATGTATTCTTATGTAACAAATCATTATTTTCCATTTTCCTGTCTACACAAATAAAATCGCATTTGATTTGAGGAGAACAAAAAATTGTGGGTTGTTAATGATTCTACTATTGAAATGGAATGCAATGCGCAAAATATTCAAAAAAACCGGCGGTTTCCAGTATTTAAAAATACGCTTCAATCTGTAATTTAATGTAGTCAATTAAAGGTTACAGTCCCAGGCTTTTGTCCTCTTCCAACTGAAGATCTCTCAAGCTGCCCACATTTCTAGGTAATTTTTACCATTCGAGGCTTTATATTGTTGGCTGTAAAATTTCATTGCAAATGGCAGGTTGAAAAAATTTGCAATACGTTTGTTCAACTCAGATTTAAATTGGTCAATTTATTTTGCGCGCAGATTCCTCTTCAAAATTCTCGAGGGAAACAAAATCTGAACTTCAGATTCTGAAGAGAATGACCCGACTCTTTTCTACATCCGTGCTAATTATTTCCATTTGTTTACTCATTGGCAAAATCGATGGAGTTGCTAAATGTCCCAAAGTCCCACTCTCCGCCTGCATTTGCGAAGAAAGGGATTTTGTAAGTGTGTCTGTGAACTGTACTGGAAGTGGAGTGACACAAGGATCCATTGACAAAATATTTTCCCATCTACGCCAGCAGCATTACACCGAAGGGTTTGGGGAAGAGAATGAAAAATTAATTAATGAG